>SNQJ01S0029043.1:7728-58003 GCA_010110895.2 Picea sitchensis | reverse complement strand
ATTAAAATCATGCCAACGAGATTATAAATAAATCATGGGTGAACGAGGGTTGATAACCTTGGAAAGGATAATGATAATTAACCTTGTGACCAAGAGGGTTTCATTCTTAGATTATATTATATTTATATACTTGGGTAAGGGTTGGTAACCCATTACCATATTGAAAAACTATAACCTGGAAGAAGTCATGACAAAAGTAAATAAGTGGAGTTACTAAATCGACATTGCTAGATAAAGAACAACTAGACTATGGATAGCAAGTTATTTAACAAGTGAATTTAATACATTTTAACTTGGGGTGTGAAGAAGTTTCAACCAGTGTTGTTTCTTAAGACCTTTTAACCTATCACGTGAAAATAAAATATTAAGAGTAGTATTGTTTGTCTTGGCATCAACCAATAATATTAACAATAACAATGATGAAACAATGATTAGAGATGTCGTGTTTCAAAAAAAAAAAATCAATTGAGGTTATGTTACAATTCTCCGAACTTTTAAGGCATGGATTGGACATATAAAGAAATGGACAAGAGAAATGGGTGAGGCTTCCTCAAGCCACATGGGGAAATATTATAGAGAAGAAGATTTTAATAGACAAAGTGAATTGACTCCCCAATTGTTATAAAGTGGCAATTGATAGGAGGAATCCAACATATAAGAAAGGGAAATGAACAATCAACCATATGTATCAAAATGATTGATTTTCCCATCTCCTTCATTTTTCTATAAAAAAGATGAATTCAAATTGTAAATGGATTTTTTCTTGTGCAACTTATATATTTTTCTATGAAATGTTAATGAATCATAAACCACTACTAGACAACATTTTTGGAAATATATTTATGTTCTGAAATGTGTGCTTTGTAGAAAATTTTCTATTGATTTTTTGAGTTTTGAAATGTTGTAAAATTTTTATTCTATAGTGAAATTTTTTCTCACTTATAAGTAACTTGTTTATTTTATTTATCTCACAAATCACTTGTGTATAGACTTAAGCATAATAATGTAATGAACTAATAATTACTAAACTTTTTTGTAATATAACTAGTTATTTATGTTGTTACTTTTATTTTCTTAAATAACTTTTTACTAAAGAATAAAAGAAGTGAGATTTTTTATGTTATGTTTATCTCATTAATTTTTTTAGTTAGCTTGAGAATCATTCCTCAACCTTCATATTAGATAATTTTCATTTCATTTATTTTATTAAAAAAATACTTCAAACGACAATCGATCAAACCAAAAAAAAAAAAAAACTATCTCAAGGTGGTCATGCCATAAATTGAATAGATTCCCTATTCCAATTAATGTAAGACCTAATTGAGAACTCTCCTTGTAGAAAAAAAATCCATGTTGATTGTACATGGTCATTCATCCCTATCAACAAATGGTTTTGTGTTATTTTCCTTGAAATTCGTTTATAAGTTTTCATGTGTAATATTGTACTTCGTTTATGCCAAAAATGTCTATGATAATTACCCATACTTCACCTCAAGGAAACGTCTTTATATAATTATACAAATCACCAACACTTTATGAGCCCTCATTTTCATGATTTGACCATTTGTAGTCACAATTATGCCCCTTTAAATCTCAAGCTACAATAATATTCAGATGACTATACAATCATTCTATCCCTCGTATTTGTGGGCTAGATATACATAACATTTGCACGATGTGAATGGATTTTTTCTTGTGCAACTTATAGATATACATAACATTTGCACGATGTGGGCTAGATATACATAACATACAATTGTAAATGGATTTTTTCTTGTGCAACTTATATACTTTTCTATGAAATCTTAATGAATCATAAGCCACTACTGGACAACATTTATGGAAATATATTTATGTTCTGAAATGTATGCTTTGTAAAAAAAATTCTATTGATTTTTTGAGTTTTGAAATATTGTAAGAATTTTGTTCTATAGTGAAATTTTTTCTCACTTATAAGTAACTTGTTTATTTTATGTATCTCACAAATCACTTGTATATAGACTTAAGCATATTAATGTAGTGAACTAATAATTACCAAACTTTTTTGTAATATAACTAGTTATTTATATTATTTCTTTTATTTTCTTAAATAACTTTTTACAAAAAAATAAAAAGGAGTGAGATTTTTGATGCTATGTTTATCTCATTAGTTTTTTTAGTTAGCTTGAGAATCATTCCTCAACCTTCATATTAGATAATTTTCATTTCATTTATTTTATGAAAAAAATACATCAAACGACAATCAATCAAACCCAAAAAAAAAAACTATCTCAAGGTGGTCATGCCATAAATTGAATAGATTCCCTATTCCAATTAATGTAAGACCTAATTGAAAACTCTCCTTGTAGAAAAAAAAAATCCATGTTGATTGTACATGGTCATTCATCCCTATCAACAAATGGTTTTGTGTCATTTTCCTTGAAATTCGTTTATAAGTTTTCATGTGTGATAATGTACTTCGTTTATGCCAAAAATGTCTCTGATAATTACCCATACTTCACCTCAAGGGAACGTCTTTATATAATTATACAAATCACCAACACTTTATGAGCCCTCATTTTCATGATTTGACCATTTGTAGTCACAATTATGCCCCTTTAAATCTCAAGCTACAATAATATTCAGATGACTATACAATCATTCTATCCCTCGTATTTGTGGGCTAGATATACATAACATTTGCACGATGTGAAATTAATTATCTTAATTTATAAGTCCTTCTTCATTGTATATGAATTATAACATAGAGTCTCCATGCTCCTCTTCCGTCGTGCATGTCACGTATTATCCTTAGGTCATCAATGCCTTGACCATGTTTAAATTCATCATCCAAGGCCATGTGTCACTCTGCCATTATCAATCCATTGTCCAAAGTCAGGGTCATAAGTTTATGTGTGCATTGTGGGTCCCATCATTGTCGGATGTTACCTTCTAATTTTTTTGCAATTCTTTAGTGTGGTGATCCATGATATTTCTTAGCTCCACAAGGTCCTCATAGTGCTACTAGGTTGAAGTTCCCAAAATTGAAGTAAGACAGTGGTAGAATTCCCTTAGTTCTTAATGTCCAAAGTGTAGCTCCATCAAGACTTTAATGGAAGTCCCTTAGGATTGGAGTGGGATAGTACCACAATATTCTTGCCTCCAAAGGCCATGAGATGTTTTATGTGTAGGATTGGAGTGGGATAGTACCACAATATTCTTGCCTCCAAAGGCCATGAGATGTTTTATGTGATGCCACTAGGAATTTTATGGGGATTTCTTAAAAGTGAAGGGATACTTCCCAAAAGTCCATAAATATTCTTCGAGAAAAATCATGAGTTCAACAAGATTTATTATGTGGTAGAGAGATAGTAACATTGAAATAAATTTATTTAGTGAGGATTATGAATCTCATACATCATACATACTGTTCAAGAAACATCTTTACTAACATTGGTACATGAAAAACCATAAAATGTGACATGTAATTTTAGAAGCTAACAATGCCAAAATGGTGTGGCCCGCATACCATCATTATTGATATAGGTAATAAAGGATATCACTCCATATATAGACAAGGGTTGCATGGTAGCGTAGTCCCTGCCAAGTTGGAATGGGAATAAATGAACTGCTACGACGGGACCGAGTACAGACACATGGGAAGAAAGTTGAAGTACATGCGGTATCCATGTAGAGGATGACTTTGTGGTAGCGTGCCACTGGCCAGTCACAAGATATTTGGCTTGTAGATGACCCCTCACGTTAATATGCGAACGAGAAAGTTTTTTCTTGGGGTGTTTCCTGGGGTGTATATAGTTTAAACGTGGTACTTAGAAAACTTTTGTCTAAATGATTTGCAATACAGGTTCTAGGGAAAAAGGACCAAGAAGCATAGACAATAAACATTCAAATATAATAGAATATTAAACAAAGGTTGGATTTGTTCCATATTTCTGAAGCATACACACTAAACATTCAAACACAATAGAATATTAATAATGTGTTATAACAAAGGTTCCTGTTTCCTTTGAAATCTATCAAAAATATGGAATCTGTTCCATATTTCTGAAGCATAGACATTAAAAATTCAAATACAATAGAATATTAATAATGTATTGCAACAAAGGTTCCTGGACACAAAAAATTTAGCATTCCCAAATTAGTTTTCATTGAAATTTATCAAAAAAATATTTTTGGAATCTGTTCCATATTTCTGTTTCTGTTCCAAACATTCAAACGCAATAGAATATTAATAATGTCTTGCAACAAAGGTTCATTTTTCCTTGAAATTTATCAGAGTTCCATATTTCTAAAGCATACACATTAAACATTCAAATACAATAGAATATTAATAATGTCTTGCAACAAAGGTTCCTGGACACAAAAAAATTAGCATTCTCGAATTAATTTTCTTTGAAATTTATCAAAAATTAATAATGTCTCTTACATATTTCTGGAATCTGTTCCACATTTCTGGAAATTTAAATGTTTTTTCATATATATTGGAATTGGGGCTCCCGCGGACCATAAAAAGAAATAAGTACAAGAATTAAGAATGCATAAAGAAGAAGTGCGTGACGGTAGAGAGGAATACCTAGAAAGAAGAAATTGGAAGTTATGAGTGTTTGGTTAGAGTTTTCTATTTAAAGAGGTATAATAACTGGATTGATAAAGAAAACAAGATGGCATCAGTATAGACTTACTATGAAGCCGATGCGTTTTTGTTGTTTTCATCGACGGTCGCTGGAATCATGTCAACTGGTTGTTTCCCTTCCTCGATGAGGTTGTCCATTCTCCATTGGAACCATTCTTCAGTGTAGCTTCTCATGGGGGCCACGTTGATTTCATCCTGGATTTCTATGTCGAAAAGGTTTTTTTCCAATTTCCTTAGATCCATTGAAATACTATGCAAACTTTGTTCAATTTCTTCATTGTGTGTTGAATAGTCCAGTACCCAGCTCTCGAGATCATCTACACGATATTCAAGGATGCCGTAAAATTTTTCGAAAGACAACCCCTTTAAAATATCAAGTTGTTCATCGAAGGCTTCTTTGGTCATTGACCAGGATTTGAGAATTAAGTTTGGGTCTTGAACCTCGTTGGTACTTTCGGCTAAGTCTATTTGGATCAGGTTTCTGAATAATTCTTCCTTTTCTGATATGGCTTGTTTACATGATTCAAAAATGAGCTCCAAGTTCTTAACTTTCTTTTTCCAGCATGCTTTTAATTGTTTGGTCCTCTTTGGGGAGGGGAGATTCTCTTGTGTTCTTTTCAGATCCGAGTTGTTGATCGCATGGTTGGAAAAAGGGGTCATCACCTGTTCACAAAAACTTTGATCATTTTTTAAATTCGCCTGCAAATGTTCGTGCAAATCATTTCCCCTATTTTGGAAGGAAGCTATATTTTGTGATGTTACCCGTACTTCAGTAACTAGTTGCATTCTTTTCTAGATGTTATTCTCTATAAGGGCTCTAGATGATGTAAGGAGGGTGGAGGATAATTTTATCTTGGCTGCAGTGGTAGAAGGCATGTTTTTTTCTAAAGGATTGGAAAACTCTCGGGTAGCAATGAAAGCCTCCTCAAATTCCTTGAAGTGGTCTTTCAGTCTGGCATTCTCTGCTTCAATTCCTCCAATGGAATCATCAAGATCATCACCGATTATGTAGTGAAATAGGGAGATTTGGGATGGCCGCATTTTTCTAAAGTTAATCTCTGTGCGAGATTTTCCTTTCCTATTTGTTACATCTCTCTTTTCAATGACCATATTTTTAGATTGGCTGTCAAAAATAACGCTCTGGAATACGAAGGATTCATCTTCGTCAAAAATCTTGGTCTGAGCTATTTCCATTGCGGATGGACCAACTTTGTGCATGTGCTCAGTTTCAATTTCAAGTTTCATCTATTCACTTTCAATTTCGGGTTCGCCCGCCTGTCCTACAATGTTTTTTCTCTTTTTCGTCAGTGGAACTTTGTGAGAACTATCAATTTTTGTGCGAGGAGGGTTCTTATCTCCTCCTCCGTTTGAAGATTTCTGGGTTGCTTTCTTACTGGGGTAGGTCATTGAAGCGATTCTCCTTGATGTCGTGCTCTTGGGAGTGCTGGTGGGGGACTGGGCACTCTTCTTACCAGATACTTTTCCCTGTTTTCTATACAATTCAGTCACACTTTGCAATGTCTCTACATCGCAATCGCCAGAAGCAGGATTTTTGTCCTCACTATCCTTGTATTTGGTCAGGTGTCTATGGATAAAATAGTTGCTAAAGCCAACTCCTAGTAAATGTTCTCGAAAAATCCCATTAGGGTCAAACCCTTTTAGCCTTTCAACATATGTTAGGTTCAAGTTCTTGAAATGGCCCGCGAATTCATCAATCTTGTTGACGTTTCTGCACACGAAGTCCCTGACTTTCCAGGGAAGAGGAATGAACTATTTTTTTTTCTTGTCATGGAAGAAATGTAACCAGTGGTTGTATTGCCTTTCTATTTCTGCAACAAACATCTTGTTTGTGATGTGGCATGGAAGGAAAGAAAGATTTTCCTTGGAGCCAAAGACCATTAGTACACTTTGATTTTCCTTTTGTTCAAGTGCGCCCTTCCTATTAAAAAACTTGGTTTCCTGACCAGACATCCGGGGAGAATCCTTCCCTAACAATAAATATTTGAAAACTGAGACAAAGTCATTAAAAACTTCATAAAAACAATGGGAGGCCTTGTACCTCCACATGTCTGGTACCAGAATGTTATTGGGTCGAATCCACAGTTTATTTTCTTGGAAAGAGACAGTTTTGGAAATGGACAACAATGCACTATTTCAAAAATCAAGTACGATGACATATAAATTTATTCGATTCTTTGAATCATGACAACTAGGAAAACATTTCAATGGAAATTAGCTTCCCCCAATCGAAAATGAATTGTTCCTTGACTGTGAAGTACAAAATATAAATAATTATATGGGAAATGCTTTTCATGGATGCCTATCCCATTATTCTTGTAAACAACCAAGCAATTTCTCGGAATGGATTTCTAAAGGAACTTACCTGCAACTTTGTGATATCTTTAGAAACTGTTGTCGGGTCTTCGAGGAACTCAGCTAAGATGTCCAACATGTTATCATGTTTTTCTAGGAACTTCTTGCAGTCTTGTCCTCTGATGGTAAATGTTGGCTCCGACAATTTTAACATCTTGCGGAAGACCTGAGGTGACAAAGAAACAGGAGAATGGTCGCACAATGGAATAATTATTTGGCTTGGAATATATTTTTCAGTGCACCAAGATACCACCTCCTTACAACAAAAAACCTCAGGGACATAACCTGCACGAGCGATTCCAGAGATCCAAATCACTTCGTTCTGGGCGAAATAAGATGAATAGTAAAAGTATGCCCTGGACCATTGGAAGTTCTAGTCCTGATGTCTGAAGATATTTACTGTATATCCACAAAATTGTTGTCGACTTGCTACCATAAGTTTACAAGAACGTTTGTTTGCTCCAGATGATGATTCAAATGAAAAGTTGGAAGGGATAATATAACGCTGCACAAATCTTGGTCCAATGCATGTGAATGGGAAATCTCCTCGAGACTTTCGCTCACTAATGACAATTTCGACGACTGTTGCATGATGTGTTGTTAACATTAAAGACTAGTAATTGCACACATAGAAGTGCGAACATGGCGAATACGACAATGAGTGATTAAGCATTGTAGATTTCTTGAATGGGCCAACGTGATGACCCATGTTTGAGATGAATAATCGGAAGGGACAATATAACTCTCCGCAGATCTTGGTTTGATGCATATTAATGGGATATCTTCTCGAGCGTTTCGCTCATTAATGACAATGTTGATGGTTCCTGCACGATGAGCTGTTAGCATGAAAGGTTTCTAATTTCATATTAAGAAAGAAGTACGGAGGTTGCGGGGACGAGAAAGAGCAGTTAAGGAGTGTTTAATTATGTAAAGCGGTCGGGCGGGCTTCAAAATAGGGTTACAAGGTACAACTGTTCGAGGTGAGGGATCGAGGGTCAAATTGTATGTCTCAGAACATTTTGAGTGAAATACGCATAACACTGAAGAGGGTATGATAGGACATTCTAGAGGGAAATTTGTATATCATGAAAGTCCAGGTAATGTTTGCAGGACACAGAACAATGGAGGTGCAAACGTGAGCCCACTTATCCGGGAAGCCACAATCGAAAAAAGTGGCTTAAGTATGGAATAGAGAAACGACTGGGTGGATTCATTTTCGCTAATATATTGAAACTTGTAATATATATCCCATTGCGTCGCAAGATATTTTCTGCATGTGTCTGGGAAGAAAAGAGAAAATAAGAGTAGATAAATTAATTTAAATTTGATGAGTCAATCTTTAATTAAATTTCACTGTCTCATATACGCTTTTTCTTTTTAATGATGGTTAGTACAGATGTTGCATGATGAACTATTGGCAGTAAAACTTGGTCGGGCATGGTAAACAATGCCTAAGAATTAGAGATTTTGTGAACCCGATAAACCGAAGAACCGTGAAAGATCACGAAACAAGAAGCAACAGAGTTCAAAAGCACCAACCCGGAAACCACGGCCATAAAATTCGCTAAGTATGGAAAGGAACAACAGTTGATCGGATTCATCATGTGAGGATATAGATGGAGATGAAGATATGTCAGCCCGTGAAAGATAACCAAAAAGCGATAATACACGAGAAGAAGAAAAGGGAAAAAGGGCTAAGGAGTTTGCGGTAGAATTGTAGATCATGAAAATTTTGAGTGCAAGATGTATATCACAGAACAAGAAGAAAAAGAATTCGAAAGCGCCAACCCGACAACCGTAGGAATAAAATTGACTAAGTATGGAAAGGAACAACGTAGGTTGGATTTTTCATGTGAGGATATAGATGGAAATGAAGATATGTCAGCCCGCCAATGCTGGAACCTGCGATCATAGAGAGGTGACTAAGTATATAACTAGAAAGAGATAATACACGAGAAGAAGACAAGGGGAAAAGGGCCAAGTATCTCATAGAAGAACATCTATTGTTCATTTATTAATGCCAATCCTTCCGAACCCCTGGTGAGTTCTCACTAGTAAAAGCATAAATTGCAGATCACAGAAGTTCTTTGGGTGCAAGATGTGTATGACGAAATAGGGGACATAAGTGTTGGATACCGCAAACCTGGGACCCAATGATCAGATAATTGGCTAAGTATTCAAAGGGACTGTGGTCAGTCGGGCTCATGGTGTGAAGATATAGATAAAGAGTTTCCAATTTTCGAATCTAGGAGGTCGTGATCATATAGATGCGACTAAATATAGAACCACAAAGGGATAATAGAGGGGGAGAAAAGAGGAAAAATTAAGAGAAAGTGTTTATATTTATTCCAATAGTATTCATATTAATATATATTAATAGATTATTTCTGGTTCAAATGCAGATCATCTTCCAATTTGCAGGATCCTATTTAGTTCGCAAATTTTGTTGAAATCCATAAGGAACATCTACTGTTCGTTTATTAATGCCAATCCTTTCGAACCCCTGGTGAGTTCTCACTAGTAAAATCATAAATTGCAGATCACAGAAGTTCTTTGGGTGCAAGATGTATATGACGAAACATGGGACATAAGTGTTGGATATCGCAAACTCGGGACCTAGTGATCAGATAATTGGCTAAGTATTGAAAGGGACCACGGTCGGTTAGGCTCATGGTGTGAAGATATAGATAAAGAGTTGTCAATTTGCAAATTGATGAGGTTGTGATCATATAGATGCGACTAAATATAGAACCACAAAGGGACAATAGATGGGGGGAAAAGAGGAAAAATTAAGAGTTTTTATACATTCCAGTGGACAAATTGCATATTGCAGAACTCCGATTACTATTTGCAACTCACAGAAGATTCGAAACACAATTTTGAGGCCGTCAATCCGAGAACGCGCAATTGAAAAAGTGTCCAAGTATGGAACATGGAAACATTGGTCGAGACTTGTTTTCGCTAATATATTGAAATTTGTAATAGCTTTTCCATTACTTGGCAAGATCTTCTTTGCATGTTTCTGGACAAGTTTTGTAGGGATGGTTGGTTCTCGATACTTTTTCTTATTAATGACGATCTTTACGGTTGTTGCATGATTCCTTTTTAGTATTAAAACTTTGGTGTTTCATATCTAGAAAGAAGTACGAGGATGGGTAGAACAAGAAATAGTGACTAGGAGCTGGAGATTTCGTGAACCCGCCAACGCGAGGATCCAAAATAGGGTGACAAGGTCTCCCTAGAAGACACGAGGCACCAACGACCAAATTGTATAGCTCGAAACATTTGAATGCATAATGTGTAACATGGAAGAGGGGACGATGTCAGAGTCCAGTAGTCAATTTGTAAATGGTGGAGGACCGGGTGCCAATTCTTTCGTATCAGTGTGTCCAGTTGTCACTAGTAAGAGCATAGTTAATATATATTAGGAAGGACGTGAATTTAGTGGGGATGGAAGGCAACGACAGATACTTTGAGCGAAGTTAATGTATTCGAGGAGCCCATGGTGGAATTGTAGATCACAAAAGTTTTGAGTGTAAGATGTATATCATGAAACAATAAGCATTTGAGTTCGTAAGTACCAACCCAACAACGACGGCCATAAAATTGGCTAAGTATGGAAAGGAACAATGGTCGGTCGGATTCGTCATGTGAGGATATAGATGGAGATGAAGATATGTCAGCCCGCCAACCCTGGAACTGGATATCATAGAAAGGCGACTACGTATATAAACAAAAAGCGATAATGGATGGGAAGAATAAAAGGCGAGTTCGTATAAAAGGCGAGTTCGTATGCGCCAACCTGGCAACCGCAGCCATAAAATTGACTAAGTATGGAAAGGAACAAAGGTCGGTCGGATTCGTCATGTGAGTATATAGATAGAGATGAAGATATGTTAGCCCACCAACCCTGCAACCCGTGATCATAGAAAGGTGACTAAGTATATAAAAAGAAAGTGATAATGGATGGGAAGAAGAAAAGGGGAAAAGGGCTAAGTATCTGACAGTAGAAAATCCATTTTTCATTTATTAATGCCAATGTTTTCGAACCCCTGCTGGGTTCTCACTAGTAAAATCATAAATTGCAAATCATGGAAGTTCTTTGGCTGCAAGATGTATATGACGAAACAAGGGACATAGGTGTTGGATACTGCGAAATCGGGATCTGGTGGCCAGATAATTGGCTAAGTATTGGCCAAGAGAAAGTTTTGATATTTATTTCAATAGTATTCATATTAATATATATTAATAGATTATTTATGTTTCAAATGCATATCTTCTCCCAATTTGAAGAATGTTGTTCGGTTCACAAATTTTGTTGAAACCGTGAAAGTTTTGAGTGCAATATGTATATAACGCAACAAGAAGCAACATAGTTCGAAAGCGCCAACCTGACAACTGCGACCATAGAATTGGCTTAAGTATGGAAGGGAACAACAGTTAGTCGGATTTGTCATGTGAAGATATATATGGAGATGAAGATATGTCAACCCACCAACCCTAGAACTCGTGATCATAGAAAGGCGACTACGTATATAACCAGAAAGTGATAATAGATGGGAAGAAGAAAAGGGGAAAAGGCCTAAGTATCTCACAAAAGAAAATCTATTTTTCCTTTATTAATGACAATCTTTTCGAACCTCTGGTGAGTTCTCACTAGTTAAAGCATAAATTGTAGATCACGAAAGTTCTTTGGCTGCAAGATGTATATGATGGAACATGGTACATAGGTGTTGGATACTGCAAACCCAGGACCTAGTGGTCATATAATTGGCTAATTCTTGGCCAAGAGAATTTTTTTATATTTTTTCCAATATTACTCATATTAGTATATATGCACAGATATGATCAAATAGAAGAAGCTGCAATATATGCAAGATATTGAACAAGAACATGGTGTCAACACTTGAGTTTCATTGTTGTAATAGTCATTAATTCATTCTATTTACGGGACCCAAAGAATGAAAGTAGGATGAGTCCTCCAATTTCTTTCTTTGAGTATAGGGAGGGCGCCACATAAGTATGGCCTATGACAAATTATTCTTCCATGTAAAATGTAAGGAACGAGCATAGTATCCTTTATTTAAATTGAAGTATTGGGCAACAATAAAGAAAAGTTTGTTGTCCATGTTTAACGACACATAGCAAAAATGTACAAAATAAAATGGAAATCAATACCAGAGATTGAAAAACACTATAAAAAAATAAAACCGCAAATATTCTATATTCAAATAAGATGGGTTACAAATACATCTGAGATTATTTGCGACAATGACTGCGATTTGACCTACCACTGACCAATAAAAAGTATGTACAATAATGAAGCTTGTTGATAGTCTGCTTGAAGATCAAATGCTTGATTCGTAAAAAACAATGGCTTGAATATCAATTTCGGGTCTTGGACTTAATTGGTGTTGCCAACTAGATCTATCCCANTATTCAACATTCCATTCTTTGTTAAGTATTAATGTCCCTCTGCCGTCGAAAACTTGGGGTTTAAGGTGCCTTCCTTGTAATGTTCCTAACCATTGACATCTGAGACAACTTAGAAATGCGATTCAGGCCCAATTCAAAAGTCGAGGGAGTCATTTTATGTGATTTCAGTTATGGGGGAAACAAATCCTGTTAGGCAACAAAAGCCAAGACAAAAAAAAAAAATCAAGTATGTTGTGACTACTATTCTCCCTGTATTCAATCATCTTTTTGGTTGAAAAGCATGCCTGAAGATTTCTATGTTGAACTTATTTGTTTTATTACAGTAAATTGGAAGGAGCATCCAAGCTGGCTACAAAATGTTCTTCTATTGAAGTACATATCTTCTTCTGGCAGCATAGGTCTGGCAAGTGTATCAAATGTTGCAGATCGCATCAGAATATATCTTTCGTCGTAGGGGTGGTAGACATGGTGGGCCATAGAAAGTTATGGAATGTTCGGAAGTGACACCAAATATTAATCCATGCCCGAATACACTCAGTAGGAAATTATAAAATTGGATACCAATGAACGTGAGAAACTGTATGGGTGTTTGAATCAATATTCTGAAATTACAGAAAGTTTTATGCCAAAGTTGTAGCATAATTGACAGACAACCAGTTTCTATGTCAAATAGTGTTGAGCGACCTCTGGATGCAGCAAGAGACTCGACATACAATCAACTTTTGATCCAGGTAGTTTCACCTTCAGGAATCCACTTAGGCGATGACCCTAGGCTCCAGATAGCTTCAACCTCAGACATTGACATTGGCGGTGGAAATGGGAAAAATGCTACTGACTGCACTACGAAAATGTAGTGAAAAAGCAAGGCTTTCATTGTCAAAGTACTTAAACTGCAGGATTGTCAGACCTACAAAGAACAATGACTTTAGTGTTGCTTTCTCACGAAATCTACAATGTTGGTTTGAGTCCATAAATATTTGGACGTTGGGTGTCCTATGGAATATTGACCTTGACATTAGGCACATGCCAACCATCTATTATCTGACATTGCAGTGTTAATGCAATTTCCATAGTGGACGACGACTCAATTTCATTGGCACAAACAATATTAATTTTGTGATTACTTAACATCCTTGAAGGACGTGAACCCCAAACAATGCCTAAAACTTTTCGAACATGCATTTGTTCAAAAAAATACATTGTTCTATATTTAAAAAAAAAAAATTGTATGGTTTGAACATTTTTTTTTTATCAAATATTGCATAAACTGCAACAGAAGAAATGCATTTTCCCCATCCAACGCAAGGGAAATAGCAGGAAGATTGACATTAGGTTGAAACATATATGGAAACACATCACTACATTAAGTTCTCTTCTAAAGAATGAAATAAGATGATTACAAGAAGGTGGTAGTAAAAGGTGATTTTCAGAAACCAAATCATTACCTAAACACGCGAAACCTCTTGCAGAAGGTGGTAGTATAAAGTAATCCTCAGAAAATGTTGCAAAGTCCATAATCCAGTTATATGCGTAGGAGTAGTAAAATAAAAAATGTGCAGTAACGATAGATAGTTGATTGTATGTGGATTTTTTAACTACATCCAGAGGACAACGAACAAACTTTGACAAATAACATGGCTTTCTGTCAAGTCTATTACCACATCCAGAAGTAGCTCAAAAAACTTTGAAATAGAAACTTCTGTAATTTTAGTATGCCATTTTATCCACCCATACAGTTTCTCCTACCCACTTATGGGTACATTCGCGAATGGAGTAATATTTCGCACCATTTCTGAATATTACAGACCATTTTGCAAGCCATGACAAGTGCGACTCCTCTGACGAAGGCAAATTCTCGTGTGCTCTGTAGAATTCGATACACTTTCCAAATCTGTGTTGTTGGAAGAAACTATATACTTCAACGAAGGAGCATTTTGCAGGTGACCTGAAAATCCCTTCCAACTCCCAGCAAGAAAACAAAGAAGATCAACAAACAAATCTCCAGGAAGGCTTTTCAACCAACCAAAGCATCAAATACAGGGAGAACACCAACCAAAAGATACTTTTTTTTTTCCCTGTCTAAGTTTCTGTTGGATAACACGGTTTTTTTTTGTCTCAAAGCTCACGTCACATAAAACCATTCTCTCTTCTTTCATTTGGGCCTTAATGACATCTCTAATTTGTCTTACATGTCCATGACCAGGAACATTAGAATGAAGGCGCCCTAAAGGCCAACTCTTTGATGATAGAGAGAAATGGCAATAAGTATTTAAAAGCAACGTTGGAGAATGACAATATAATCTTCTGTAGATTTTGGTTTAATTCGTCTTAATTGCATATGCCCTCGATAATTTTTCTTATTAATGCCAATCTTTTCGAATATGTGCGTCGAATTATGACTAATAGCACGTAATAACATTCCCATATCCGAGCAGATTCTCAAATATGACAACATCTATCATATGCACAATATTAAAGAGGCACATGACGTAAAGGCCTCTGTGGATGACATGTTCATGGATGGAAGCAAGGTAGTACAATATTGCACTGTTACTATGATGAAGCCTTTAAAAAACTAAAAGAGCCAATATTTTGTTTTGCAAATTAAAAATGCAGGCAAAAACAATTATCAGATCCCATAATATTTGCCTATCTATGCATTTTAATGGGAGATGTCCTCGAGATTTCCTCTTATTAAAGCCAATATTTTCGAACCTATCTGGTTGGTTGTCACTTTTGAAAGCATAATTAATGTCCATTGGGAAGGGCGGACGGTAGCGGGGATGGAGAGGAGCGACAAAATGCTTTTAAACTTTTCTGAACTCGGGAACATGGGAACCTGTGAAACTTTGAAAACTCGACTAGTCAAGTATGGAAAGGCAGGACGGATAGATAGACTCATCGTAGGCATAGGAATGGTTTCGAGTTTGAGGAGTGTGGGGTCAAATTATAGAGCATGAAAGTTCTGGGTGCAAGATGTATACACCAAACATGAGTTACCATAGTTCGATAGCACCTATCTGCGAAACCGCATTCGTAAAATTGGCTAAGTATGAAATTGAACGACGGTTGATCGGAATCATGATGTGAATATATAGATGGAGATAACGATTTGTCAGTTCACCACACCGAGAACCCGCGAGCATAGAAACATGAGAAAGTATAGAACCAGAAACGCATAATAGAGCGGAAGAAAAACAGGTAAAAAACGAGAAAGTTTACAAGAGGGAAAAAAAGGGAGAGAATAACTATATCACTCAGACAACAAAACTTACTCTCATAACTATGAAACCATAGTAAGACATAAAACAATGAAAAATCATTTCCAGCTATGAAATATAGTTGGATCCTGACAAACTCTGGTTGAAGCCGTAAAAGATGCAATTTACATTGATTGCAAATTTTTGCATGTTATTTTATATTAATAGTATTTTATGGGGATACAACTGCAAAACAATGTAACAAAAGATCCAACTGCAAATGCAACACCCCAACATTGCAAATATTAGGCAAACAAGAGCAAGCAACAAATAACAACCCAGTTAAGAAGCACCAAAAGGCCCAACTGCAGCCGTAGGACCCGAACCCTGCAAAGTTGAATCAAACAACAATAAGCAACATCCAATGAACAAAGAAGCAAGAACCAACTAGTCAACCAGGAATGCCGCAGTTCCAATCGTGGTTGCAGAACCCAAAATGTGCAAACTGCAACAAGACTAATAGGCAAACAAGAACAACAACAACAGGAAAATAAGAAATCAGTGGATATGCAAGAAGCAAGCATGAACCAATGAACCAACAATGCCGCTGAAGTACAATATTGCCCAAATTGACTGCAGAGAACATCGCATATAAAAAAAACCTGGAAGAAAATGTATTGTAACAGGCCTGCTAAGTAAACATTTAATGTTGTGAAGCTTGTTAGGTAAACATTTAAGTTTGTCAGAAATGCTCTGTAAACATTTAAGAAAAAATGCAGTGTGGCAGGTCTCTTACGTACCAAAAAAACATTTATTATAATTTATTATAAAATAAAATTAGTAACAATAGTTTGAAAAATAGAGAATGTATTCGAAGGACAAACTTTGGATATGCTAGCATAGCAAACATTGAGATAAATTTAGATAGCATCAAATGCTAACACAAACATTCGAACTAATGCTAGCATTAATCCACCTTCAATAAATGCATAAGAAAAATATATGATTCAAAAAGACTGTATACGATCAAAAAGTTTGGATATGCTAACATATAAAACATTGGGAATAGCGAAGCCAGAAATATGACCTCCAATCTGTTATCCAATCAAATCATTACACAGATGGTAATTTTTATTATATAAAAATCAATGTTTTTAGTTCCCTAGTTCCAACAATAGATATTATGCAAATATTTGTGGTCAAAGGACAAACTAATACGAAGTCAACGAATTATCGATTGTTATAGTCTCCCTATGCCTACAACAGGGACTAATAAGGGGCCCCTCTAAAAGAGTTGAGAGATTCCATGCAATTGAATCTCTTATTTCTTGATCCACCTTGTCTTTCCTTTCATGTCACACTTAACTCTAGTGAACTTAAATTTTCCCCTCCTTTGCCATTTTCTTATGGGTTTTGATGCTGGATTTTCATTGGATTATACTCTCATATAAGGGCCTTATCATTGGATTGGCCTCTCATATAAGGGCCTTACTTGATGTGCTTGATCATAGAGGTGATAATCATATAAGGGCCTTACTTGATATGATTGATCATAGAGGTGATCAATCATAATCTCTTTTTCTCTTTATTGCTATTTTCCTAGGTGGTGATACCCATTTTTTGAAATTTATACTTATTTCAGTGTAATCCTCTTTGAAGATAGGTTAAAATTGGTGTTTTCAGTGTGAAAATTTGAGGTTTCCAAAGTGAAAATTTGAGTTTTGAAAATGTCAAAATTGGATTCCAAAAATTCAAAATTAGATTTCAAAAGCACATAATTAGATTCCAATATTGCAAAATTGGATTTTGAAAATGAAAAATAAAATCCATTAATACAAAATCAGATTCCAAATAATACTTCAATTTTTTTTTATTTGTTACATCATGAATTATTCTTCATATATGTACACTCTAATAACAAATCACAACTTATTCACCATATATTGAAAATAACAAATGAAAAGTAAGCATTACACCCACTTAACTACAACAATACCAAATTCTTTTAATAATCATAGAAAATTTGAAAATAATATACAACTATTTTAATAATGGTAGAAATTATCAATCACATTAAATAATTGTATTTCAAATATTTTATAATTGGTTAAAAATCATCTACAGCTTGTATCAACATCAATGTTTGCCACAATTAATATGTCAAACACTTGTGATTCTCATCTTCCTAATTAAAAGTATTTGTAATAATACAGTTTTTTTTTTCATTAAAAAAATTGTTTTCCCTAAAATTATGCACAATAACCATTTTACTACAACTAACATACCCCCAAAGTGAGGGAAGGAGAACGCCGAATAAAATGCTCCACGACACCGAAAATGTCTCAGTGCTTTAGTGATTCACCAAACTACTCAATATGCTTGATTACTACAACCAACCTTTAAACACAAGAGATGATCTTATGAAAAACAAAAGAGGGATTTTTGGTTGTATAACATGTCCTTTTTTGTTGCAATTCTGAAATCTTTTTCAAATTGAATTAAAACAAAAATCTCTTAATGTAACTCTTCCTATGGATTAGTAAAGTGCTCTATATGTGAGTATAGTTGAATGACAGAACATAAGCACCCCCTCAAACTACAAATTTCATTTTCCATCGTTCCCACCCTCATCTAGCTAGCTTTTCTTTTTTAACCTCTTCCTTTTTTTAATTGTTTTATTCATAGTAGCCTTACTATATAATTTCATATCAAGAATGCTACTCCGCGATAGCGTTAACTATGCTTACAATGCATATGTGACTTAAGATATAACTTGAAGTTCTCTTTAAATACAATTTACATGTAAGGAGGTAACCACCTTCCTAAAGGTACCTCCTGTGGTTCAATGGATCTAAGACTCACTTGACAGACGACGAAGGCCCCGAGGGGAACCTTCCCTTAAAACAACACCTTCGGCATAATAAAAAACACCATTGACTCTTTTTTTTTGACTCTTTTTTTTTTTAATTGTTTTAAGTATTTAGGTAAACATTCATATTTCTTATACCATCTAAATATTTTCTAGATATCATCTTACAATCCTCTTGTGCAATAATGAATTGAAGTTTAGCTTTTTTCAATTCTATTCTCCAAAATAAATATGGAAAAAATCAATTTATCTTAAGTTGATATCCAAATTCTAATAATGATTACCTAAAAAAAATGTTCAAAACTCTTTTGTAGAAGGAATAATGAAATAAATACTTGTATAAATGAAATCCAGATTTTTTTTAATAAGTTTTGATTTAGCACTTTTTCGTGAAATGTGTGAACCCACACACCATTCACGTCAAAATAAGAAACGGTGCGGTTTATTTTCTAGAAAACTCTCATATTCAAAGAAAGAAATGCAATGCAATGATTAATTTACTTTCATCTTCAAAGAATGATATGCATTTTTATCCTCGTACATTGATATGACAATACATATATATTTAATATTCAATTGATTCATTCATCTAAATTTTATTCAATTAGTCCTATTCATCCACATATCATTCATACACGTGAATAAGTAGTTTTCTATAAAGTGATGGTACGATTAAAGAAAAGATAAACTAAAATTACAATAATTGATAAATAACTATTGTTTTCAAATAAAGATTCACAATCAAATTAAATATTAAAGTTAATATCATAATTAAGGACGGTGGATTTGAATTTTTTTAACAATTGCTTCACATTTCAATAAGATCTTAAATACTTCATAAAAATACACAAATATTTGATCAAATTATTTCTTTCAAATGAACTAATCTAATGCCCAACTTTAAGGTAGTTTAATTTTTTTAATTTTTATAAACAATATGTTGTATTTTATTTTTATTTATATTAAAAAAAAGTATATATACATTTATAATTTCTTATAAATATGAATAATTATTGTATACATCTTTTATATATATATGAATAATTATTCCTTAATTTACATATATGGATGAATGTTTAACACTAGAGCTTAACCTCATGAATTAATTTATTTCTGGAGAATTTAAATATGCAAACTACAAAGTAACATTAAAGTGTTTTCACGCAACACCAAGGCTAAGCAGCCATATGTAATACTTGTAATAACCGTGAACAAAATTGGGATGTATGCATAATGGTGTTGACTTCTAATATCTTGGAAGTTCAAATAACAATCCATCTACTCCTAATATCACTAATTTCTTTTCGATTATATGAAAAAATATATTATTTTAAAATTTATATAACAAAAATAAAAAGAAATTAAAAATTATCTTTAAATGTAAAATTATTATAAATTAAATAAATTAATAAATAATAAAAATCTATTATCATATATTTATATTGGAAAAATATTAAAAATGAAAAATTTCAACCTATCTCATAAATTATTATCAGTTTCAACCTATCTCATAAAATTATTATCATATAAAAAAGTAATAAGGTATATTTTTCATCTATTATGGAAACTGGAGACTCAAAGTAGTCATCAACCATTCATCAACATGTTTGTGATCATAAAATTTACTAGCCATGCTATAACTCAATAAAGTGTTTTTATTATTAATCTAAATATATTTAAAATCCCTTCATATTATTTTCATGTTTTTATAAGATGTTCTCTACTAGTTTTACTAATTTTAGTGCATTTATTACTGTCTCAAAGTAGTCATCAACCAATCATCATGATGTTATCATCATGATGTTGTTTGTGCTCATAAAATTTACTAGCCATACTATAACTCAATAAAGTGTTTTTCTTATTAATCTAAATATATTTAAAATCCCTTATATTATTTTCATGTTTTTATAAGATGTCCTCCACTAGTTTTAGTGCATTTATTACACCACCATGTAAATGTTCATATATCTCTTTCTAAATATTCTCGTTTATGATCCCTTCCCTTTAGTTTCCCTTTAGTTTCCTTTTGTAGAGATTAAAATGCAACATTGAATTTTGTTAGTTTCCTTTGGTAGAGATTAAAATGCAACATTGAATTTTGTTAGTTTCCTTTGGTAGAGATTAAAATGCAACATTGAATTTTGTAAAATAACAATCTATGAATTCTATAGCGTTAGGGTGTTGGATGAACATATTTTTTTAAACTTTATTAATTTTGTTGAGGAATTGAAGGTGATTTATTTTGTTTGATTAAATCAAATATAATATGTTATTATTTTATTATTAATAAATATGTTTATCATTGAGTGGTTTCCACATGAACATTATTTTTCGAGAGTATTGGATGAATATTTTTTTTTAAACTTTGTTAATTTTGTTGAGGAATTGAAGTTGGTTTATTTTGTTTGATTTGACCAAACATAACATGTTATTATTTTATTATTGATAAATTTATTTATCATTGAGGGGTTTTCATAGTACAACATATAGGACATCATTTTAGAGATTATTTACATAGAGTAAGTTATTAATCTATGACCCATATCCATGAGTATTAGTCACAATTGACCAATTTATCATGAATTTGAATAGTAAACTTAGCATTCATTGCATCAGGTGATGCTCAAAGGGGTGAATAAGTGGGATTGAAACTAATGAAATGAATCACATAATATCAATCATCACCTCTAGGGTTTGCACCCAATAACCAAGACTTCCTAGGAGATCACCCATCCTGAGAATCGTTTTCCTCAACCATGATTAACTATGGATTTTCTCCATAATCAAGGCCACTTATCTTGCTACCCCATTTGTAAAACCTTGACAAGTGTTGTCCCTTACGAAATTTGCAATTAGAGCACCCTTCACTCTTTTACTTAATCATCGAGGGGAATCCATAGTCTAACATGTGAAACATCATGTTTGGGATTATCTACATAAAGTAAGTCATTAATATATGAACCATATCCATGGGTACTAGTTGCAACTTGCCAGTTTCTCATGATTTTGAATAGTCCACAAAATACTCATTACATTGGATGATGCTCATAGGGGTGAAGAAGTGGGATTTAAATTAGTGAATTGAATCATGTAACATCAATCATCGCCTTTGGAGTTCACACATGATAACCAAGACTTCTTCGGAGGTCACCCATCCCAAGACCCCTCTGGCTAAGGAATTTTTAACTACGGAGTTTCCCTCACAATCAAGCCTAGCTATCTCGCTACCCCATTTGCAAATCCTTAGCAAGTATTGTGCCTTCTGAACTATTTAGTTAGAGCTCCCTTCACTCTTTTATTTAAGAATTAAGGGGCTTATGTGGTCCAACATATGAGACATTATTTTTTGTATTATATGAATAGAGTAAGTCATTAGTATAGGACCCATATCCATGAGTATTAGTTGCAGCTGACCAATTTCTTCCGATCTTGAATAGTCCACGTAGAATTCATTGTATTAGGTGATGCTCACAAGGGAGAAGAAGTGGGATTGAAACTAGTGAAATGAATCACATGGCATCAATCATCACCTCTATATAATGCATCCAATAACCAAGAATTATTGGGAGGCCACATATCCTAAGACTCATCTTGTGAAAACATGCTTAAATTTGGATATTTCCCCACAATCAAGCCCACTTAGCTTGCTACCCCATTCAAGATACAAAATCATTAGAATTTGATTAATTACAACTAATACTCATGGATATAGGTCAAATATTACTTACTTACTCAATGCAGATAATCCTAGAAATGATGTCTCATATGTTGGACTATGGAAGCCCCTCGATTCTTATATAAAAGAGTGAAGGGATCTCTAACTAAATAGTTCATATGGCACACTAATTTCTAAGGTTTTGCAAATGGTGTAGCAATCTAAGTGGGCTTGATTGTGGGTGCTTGAGCTAGAGAAGTCTTGGGATGGGCGACCACCTAGGAAGTCTTGGTTATCAGGTGCAAGCCTTAGAGATAATGATTGGTTCTATCTGATTCATTTCACTAGTTTCAACCTCGCTTCTTCACTCCTCCGAGCATCGCCTGATGCAGTGAGTTCTAAGTGGACTATTCAAAATAATGAGAAATTGGTCAGGTGTGACTAATTATCTTGGATATGGGTCATATATTAATGACTTACTCTATGCAGATAATCCAAAAAATAATGTCCCATATGTTGGACTATGGAAGCCCCTTGATTCTTAAATAAAAGAGTGGAGGGAACTATAGCTTAATAGTTCATAAGGCACAATACTTGCTAATCTTTTTCAAATAGGGTAGCAATCTAAGTGGGATTGATTTTGTTGAAAATGCATAATTAAGGGATTTGATCCAGAGGAGCCTTGGGATGGGTGACCTCTCAGGAAGTCCTTGTTACTAGGTGCAAGACTTAGAGGGGATGATTGATGATATACAATTCATTGCTAGTTTCAATCCCATTTCTTCACCCTTGTGAGCATCACCTAATGCAATGAGTGTGAAATGGACTATTCAAAATCATGAGATCACAGATTAATGACTCACTCTATGTAGATAATACCAAAAACGATATCTCATATGTTGGATCGCAGAATCCCCTCAATGCTTAAATAAAATAGTGAAAGGAAATATAATTGAATATTGCATAAGGCACAATACCTGCAAATGTTTTGAAAATGGGTTAGAAATCTAAGTGTGCTTGATTGTGGGGAAAACTCCACAATTAAGCGTGATTGAGCTAGATGAGTCTTGGGATGCATAACTTATCAAGAAATCCTACTTATATAGTGCAAGCTTAGGAGGTGATGATTGGTGCTATGTGATTAATTTTTCTAGTTTAAATCTCACTTGTTTACTCTTATGAAAATCACCTAATAAATTTAATGCTAAGTGGACTACTCAAAATTATAAGAAATTCATTAATTATATCTAATACTCAAATATATAGATCATAGATTATGACTTACTCTATACAAATAATATTGAAAATAATATATCCATAATTATGTTCTATATTTATCTACAAATAAATGTTGTGTGTCACATACAACAATCTATATTTATATAGACAAATACATGTTGTGTGTCATATACAACAATCTATGTTTATCTACACAAATAAATGTTGTGTGTCACATACAACAAACTGTATATTAATATATTGTTTGGAGTCTAGATAAAATGTAAATTGTTTCTTACCTAACACCCCTAAAGGAATAGCGACATGTTGTTCATTTTTTACATTTCCACTTTATGCATCTTTATCTCCTCTAATGTTACTTATATATTCACAAACTGTAAGAATTGCCTCGTGGGTTCATTATTTATGCAATATCTAGTGTCATTCTTTCTAGTTTGATCCGACTTCTATATTAAAAAAATGTAATAATTCCCTCATGGGTTCATTATTTGTGCAACATCTAGTGTCATTTTTCTAGTTTGATTTATATGACAATACATTGTTTTTTGAAATAACTTAAATTTTTCAAGATATATATTTTTTCTTTTTCTTAAATCATGTCATTGTGTTCATTTGTCTCATTGTTATTTGCTTCATAGAAATAAAAATAATCCAATAATCTTAAATAGGTTTATCATAAAGTCTAAAGTCTTATATAATGATATTTGGTCTAATCTACTTAAATTAAAACAATCTATTTATATATAACATTTGAAGAATAATAATTGAAAATGATTATTAGGCGTTGTTTTTCAAGTTGTCTCAAAAAATGTTGTATTTAGTAATGTAATGTCCATTGAATAAAGTATATTAAATAATGAATTATGTTATAGAAGAATCAACCATCATTTTCTCAATATTAAGTGTCAACTTGCCAATATTAAGTGTCAACTGGCCTTTTCTCAGTAGAAGTTTGGAGTCAATCAACATTTTCCTAATATTATGTTGCAGAAAAATTTATCAACATTTTCTAAATATTGGTTTGGATATTGGGTTGGAGAATAGTCAATTGACAACGGGCATCAACCGTCGAAGATAAATAATTATAGACATTTTCAACTAACAAACAAGACAATAGGAAATCAAAAGACAATAGGAAGATAAATAATTATAAACATTTTCAACTAACAAACAAGACAATAGGAAATCAAAGGAAAATAAGGTAATTGTATTTGCTTACATGCATAAATCCTGAAATATGAAATATATTTATAAATATTTTAAAATATCATACTTGTAAAATAAATGAATGGAATTATTGCATATATTATGTACCTTTATATTGAATACGTTTGGGTGGGTTAATTTGAGGTAGTCCAACCCTTCCCAGAGGACTCTTGTTGTAGAGGAATCTCTCCTACGGATAGGTAAGCTTTTTCACTAATATAACATAGATTAGAGAGAGACTATGGATATAATATAATGGGTTTTTCTCTAGATTTAGTTTGCAAGTTCTATATATATTAATAAGATATGAGAATGGGTCTTGCCTCTACTTGATGGTTGTCCTATCATATCCAGGTTGATGCAGCTCCCAAATATGTTCCAATATCCTACAATTAGATACCTATACACACATACATACAATGCCATGTATCCTTTTCAATCTTGCTTAGCATGAAATAAAGCTAGTTTAGAAACAATTCTAATCTAATTATTTCAAGATAAAATCAGATCTACCAATATAAGTCATGAAATTGTTGGAATTATTGTCATTGATGTCAAATGATTAATGTTTTTATTAATGTCATATTACGACTTTACAAATACACACATCATTTCAAAGATTGATTTATATATAGGTTTACAAGTATATTAAAACAAAGGGTGGACGCGAAAAAGTAAAAAGTGAAATGGTGGTTTCAAACCCATGGGTTTGGGAGCCCATGGTATATTCCCATGTATTTTTCCATGGTATTTGGAAAAGTGAAATAAAAAGGGGAATTAATTATTTAATTAATGGGCATGGTGTCTTTTTGAAATAACATGTCCCTTCATGAAGGGTCATGAAAACATATAAAAAGAGAAAGTGTTGGGAGCAAGTGTGTGGGTGAAAAATGTAATAACATTTGAAGAAGTAGATGAGAAAATATTGAATATCATTCCAAAAGAGGAGAGTTGTGAAATCAATTTTAGGCAAGTTTGACATTTTTCTCTATAACTTATTTTCTTGGACGTTTCAAACCATGAAATTTTGAGGAGTTAGAGGCAAGAAATCTAGATACTCGTGATCAACATTTCATAAATTGGTTCGCTATGCTTTCTATAATATTTCTTGTGGAAGTTAGGGTTCCTGAATGCTCCTAAAATCAGTTTCAAACAGGTCTGTTTGGCATTTTCTCTATAACTTATTTTCTGGGACAATTCAGACTGTGAAATTTTGAGAAGATGAAGGAGAGATATCTAAATGCATGTGATGCCAATTTCATACATTGGTTCATTAAACATTCTAAGATATTCTCTATGGAAGTTAGGGTTCCTAAATGATCCTAAAATCAATTTCAAACTTAGGGTTCCTAAATGCTCCTAAAATCAGTTTCAAACTAGTCAATTTGGCATTTTCTCTATAACTTATTTTCTAGGATGTTTCAGACTGTGAAATTTTGAGGAAACAAAGGAGAGATCTCTAGTACATGTGATTAAAATTTCAAATGTTTTTTCACTATACTTATGGAGATACACCCTATGGAAGTTAGGGTTTTTGAATAGTTATGAAATCAATTTGAAACAGATTAGTTTGGTATTTTTGCTATACCTTCCTCTCTGGAAATTTTTAGACTATGAAATTTTATGGATCTGAGAAGACATACAAAGGTACCTTAGGTAAAAATTTCAAACTTTGGTTCATTATACCTTCTGAGATATACCTTGTGGGATTTATGGTTTCTGAATGGTCCTGAAATCAGTTTCAAACATGTCATCTTGAAATTTTCTCTATAACTTGTTTTCTGGAGAATTCCAGACTATGAAATTTTCATGGATCTAAGGAGACATACCGAAGTACCTCAGGTAAAAGTTTCTAATTCATATTTTCAAAATTGGATATATGTAATTATATACAAGTTTGTTCTTGGGAAGAGGAAAAAAACAACAAGCTTTGGGAAAGTTACCATAAATCTCATTTGGAAATTCAAATCTTCGTCGGAACTGATGAAGGAAGAAGTATCAAGCATACTCAGTGAAGGTAATGTGAATGTCATTGTCATTTGAAGAAGTTATATGTATTAAAGGAGAAATCGTAAATTGAAGGTTGGTTTTGCTCAAACAAAGAGATTGGTGTCTCTTGCTAAATTGATGCTTAGTGGTGGGGATTGGTGTCTACAAATATATGTAAGAGTAGGTTGGTTCCTACCAGGGTTTTTACCTGTGCGGATTGGTGTCTCCATTAGGTTGGTTCCTACAAATATTTTTAATAGTATGTTGGTTCCTATTATGAAGAAATATCACAATTATGGTAAGTTATATATCCCTAGGATTTGTCTATTGATCCTAGACAAACAATGGGGATAGAACTATAATGGTTTACCTATATCTAAACAAACAATTCCTTTTTATATCAAGAGGGGAAAGAATGGAATACCTTGTTACCGAAGGTTGTCCTCGTATGTCCTGAATGTTACATATATTGAGTTCCATCTCCATCTATTGCAACCTGCTTCTTGCACACAAGTAAAAAACAAACACCAATATCTTTCTTCTCCTAGTGTTAGAAATCACTAATCTATTTCAGATCTATATTGATATATTGATTATAAGACTAGATATAAACTTTTGCAAATCAACTTCAAACATATTTAGGGGAAAACCAATGATCTATTAATTAAAATGCAAGAAATACATCAATCTTCATACCTTTGGTGTGGATGCATTACCCTTTTCTTGTTTCTCCTTGCTCCTTCTCAAATCTTCAACCAAGTTAGGAAGCCTGACTACAAATGATGTATATGGAGAAGTTCCTCTGTATTTAGACAACATAACTATGTGAATGATTCTTTCTCCCCATGCTCAAGACTTGAATTCTTTATTTAGATCCTTGGAAGAGGCTTGGGAGAGCTTCTAGATATTATAGAGACCAATGGATACTCGAATGATGTGTGTTCCAAGACTCATGCCATGAAGAACCAACTCATCCCTTTCCTATCTATTTGAAACTCTATGAATCCATAAGGTTGTAGGGGTGATCGCTTGTTTCACTATGGCTAACCAATGATGATTGTCACTTGTTGTCCCATGTATGACCCACGAAAACCCTTAAAAATGACCCAAATCCTAAGATAGAGATGTGTCTTGGATTTCAAACTTTGATAGATTCCCTTGTGGCCCTGTAGGCTGGAAATTAAGGCTATAATAGATGCCTCCTAATGTGCGAGTTTAGGAAAGGAATGGATGGCCAAAACACATTATAATAAAATATTTTCCATGTGAGGTAGCACGAGGAGAGAGAAAATGAGGTACGCAGGACAAATAGTACCTGGAATCAAACACTAAGGATGAATGCATATATAGACCATACCCTAGGTAGACATACTCAGAATTTGAAGAGTATCAAAGTATGGTCAAAAAATAATACATTGCGGATCCATGACATGAAATGAAATAACATGGCCATGGAAGAATACACAATGGATCCTGTTGGAAATACTAGAACAACTGAGAGGGGGGGGTGAATCAGTTGTTTATAAGCTTAAACAATTTTATGCCTTTAAACAATTATTAAGATTTCTTCATGTGTCATCAACCAATCATATATTAAGGCTATAATAGATGCCTCCTAATGTGAGTTTAGGGAAAGGAATGGGATGGCCAAAACACATAATAAAATATTTTCCATGGATAAGCACAGGAGAGAGGAAATGAGGCACGAGGACAAATAGTACCCGAATCAAACCATGATGAATGACATACAGACCATACCTAGGTAGACATACTCTAATTTGAAGAGTATCAGTATGGTCAAAATATTATTATCATGATTCATGACATGCAAAATGAAAATAACATGGCCATGGAAGAATACACAATGGATCCTATTGGAAATACTAGAACAATCGAGAGGGGGGTGGAATTCACTTATTTATAAGCTTAAACAATTTTATGCCTTTAAACAATTATTAAGATTTATTAATGTGTCATCAACCAATCATGGCATATGAACGTTAGTGAGTAAAGATTATCATCACATAAGTATACATAGAGAAAGATTTTTCACGATTAACCCATAAAGGGAGAAAACCCTCTTCTTCTTCGAAACGATAGGCAGCCTTTTCTGCTTCATCATCTATACCTGAGCACCAACTCAATGTGAGGTTGCTACCGGTTACAAGTTTAACTTGTTTTGAGAGTCTAACTTCGTTTCTAGCACTCCACTAGAAGGAAGCAAACCGGAAAGTACTCCAACATCAACCCGATGGAAAGCACCAACCGAAAGTTCCGTTAATTAACCGACAGGAAGCACCAACTTCCTCGCCATTAATAAAGTTCAACCAGATACGAGAGAACACTCCGTTTCTCCTAGCACCTCCTCTCGCCATCTCGTTGTTTTCTTCAAGCCGCAAACTCGTGATGGTGGAAGCTACAACTCCTCGTGTTCAACCCAACTGAACCTTCAGATCAACAAAATTCGGCAGCACCTCCCAAACTTCACCTCAACAAATTATTAATGGCTAAATACACATTCAACTCTACAGATAAATCAGTTCATACCGCCTTGTTGGTTCTCAGTAAATCCTGCCTTTTGTTCACTTGCTCAACCTTCTTCTTCAAATGCTTTCTCTCTACATTCTTTCTCTCTCCCTCAACTTTTCTCTTTCTTTCTCTCCATCAATATTAAAATTGCTTAGCATCTTCCTTTCCTTTCTAACCTGCTTCATTCTTTTGCAATATTCACCGGGCTGAATCGTGATTCAAAGGTCTATATTTCTTTTATACACCATTCTAACGCATCTAATTTCCTTCCAATGAGAAATCCGAGATCCGCCTGCAACTAAAAACGCCAATCCAATTGCCATCATAAGTCCGCTTCACTTCAAGATATCCATAATTGAACCGCCACGTGTGATGAACAACAACAACCCCCCGATCAATGCTTGATCCAACGATTAAGATCAAATCAAGATTTCACTCATCATAGATTTCGGCATTTATGATGTCAAATTAAGTCCTCCCGGACTTCGCGATTCCCATTCCCATGGGTTCTATCGCTAGCTCCTCCCCGAGTTTAGCTCCTGGCCACGTGAGATCTTCACCCGGTGACCATTGTTTCTTGTCTCTTCATCGGGTTTCAAATAAGCTGATGTCACTATATTAATACGCCTCCGATTCTCGATCCTCATTTTCTTCGATGACGGATCAACGGGTCCGAGTATCATTCTTAATCCAATGGTCGTATTACACGCAAAATCGCGACATCGCAGATTTCAGAGCTTCGCTATGTTCTGACATATCAAAGTCCTGATCATCGATGCCTTCGCTTAACGCCACACGCAGATTTGGCACGCTTAAGTCCCGCCAATGCGTCACTCTAATCTCGTGAATTGCATGAGCTCTATGCAAGATCCGCCGACACCGCCATTCTCCGGTTGTTATGTGTCCTCGGGTGACGTGGTTCCACCGACGTGAGGTTGACTAACGGCCCAGGATCACATGCTGATTCATTTACCAGATTCAGGGATTCGACATCGCCAAATTGGAAAGTTGCTTTCATTGTGTTCTTTGTATTTATGAAATCCTGACCATCTCCTAGCCTCCTGCTTCCACGTTATCCATACAAACAACGGTCCATATCCTCGCTATTTAACGGTCATTATCAAATAAATCGCATATTTTGGGGTTTTCGTTGTCGAATGAACTTTGCATATTGAAATCCCCGATCCCCGAATCTCCGATGAAGCCCGGCCGCCACGTGTCCATACAAAATGAATCCGTCCAGATCCTTGCTTGATTTAACGGTCCAGTTGATTAAATCATGAATCGATATCGCGACCGGGTTTCGTCGAACTTGTATATTGAACTCCATCCCTAATCTCCGATGAACTTTTACGCCATGCATCCATGTATCAATGAACGGTCCGCATCCCCTCGCTTTTGTTTTAACATCTGCGATCAAATCGCGAAATCGCGTATCGCGATTTCAAAGCCTTGTCGAGTGAACTGACATTTAAAGTCCCGGTCCCGATCGATAGCTTCATTTAGATCTGATGGCCTTCGTTATTTCGGTAAATTTGAATGGGATCCTACGATCACTGAATCTTCTCCTCCTCCGACATTGTTATGTGTTATTCATTGCCATTGTCAGCACTGCAACGACAAATGTACTTTCCATCAACAACCACAACTGTACTTTCCATCAGTGACAAGTATACGCTGATTTGTTTTCATTAACTGAAATTGCCAACAATCTCCCTTGGCATTGATGGCAATACTTACATTCAGACTCAACTCTCTGCATTCGACCATCTGTTCCTGAAACATTTCGAACTGACTCTTTTCTCCCCTTGACATCACCAGTCAAAGAAGAAACATTCTTCCACTGATCTTGCTGCAGAACATACACCCCCTGTCATCTAAGCATTTAGGAAATTCACCCGATATTCAATAAGCACTCTCCCCTGACCTGGTGATCCTTTTAAAAACCAGAAATTATCACCTAATTCTTGATGAAGATATTCAAAAGGCTGTTTAGTGGTTTTGTAAAGATATCAACAATCTGTTCTGGAAGAAGGTATATAGTTCAGTTGAACAACTCTGTTTGTAACTTGTTCTTTCTCAAAGTGATACTTGATTGAATATGCTTGGTCTTGGGAATGAAGAACAGATTCTTGGAGACACTTTGATAAAATGTTATCACAATGAATTGGTATAGGATCAGTGTAGGTTACCTCAAATCTGCAAGAGTTTATATAATCCATAATATCTGAGTGCAACAACTAGCAGCAACAATGTACTCTACATCTGTAGTTGATAAAGAAATAGATCCTTGCTTCTGCCATGTAACCACGAGTCACTCCAAAGAATACCTTCACTGGTGTTTTTCTCTCTATCAACACAGCTTTGCCCAACAAAGATTCTGGTCAGTAATAGTCGGAAATTACTTAGTACTCACAACCATATGTCATTGTCTCCTTTTGTGAGTTATTTAAATATTTCTGACAGCCACCAAACGACTTTGTTTTGTAGAGCATCGAAACGGCCACACATTCCGCAACAACTTGCATTATATCGACGGATGTCATGGATGTACAAAAGACTGCCTATCATTGAACGATATGTCCTTTGATCATCAGAGATATCATCTTTGCTCATCTTGGTAAAATCTGTCCACCATAGGTGGTATGATCAGAGAGGAATATTCCATTCTGAAATTTCAATATTTTTTCAAACATGCTTCTTGAGAAATAAAAATTCTCAAGAGTTTTGTTTCTCTTTGTAACTCCAAGAAAATATGACAGCTCTATCATGGATATTTTCAAATTTCGGTTGTATAGAATTAGCAAAACCATCGGACAGATGATTCATTAGTACAACCAAAATACTATCATATACATAAACTAACAACTAGGTAAATCATCACCTTCGATTTAATGTAAAGGTTACCACAACAAGCATCTTTCTTGGAACCCTTTGTAGAAATTTATCCATTTGAATTAAATCAAGTCTGTGGTGTTGTTTAGTCCATAGGGCCTTCATTTAAAACACAATTAGGGATTGTCTCATTAATGAATCCTTCGTGTCATCCATATCCATTTTTCTCTAAATTCCATTAAGAATGCCGAATTTAATATCCATCCGATAAACTTCTTGAAGTTTTATGATGAATAAGCAAGAACACTCTATGGCCTCCAATCTGCCACTGCAAAGTTTACATCAAAGTCCTTCGAATTTTCCCACTTGTGCATATCCTTTACGTACCAATCTGGCTTTATTTCTAATGTCCTGTCCTTTTCATTTATTTTATTCTTGAATACCTATTTGAGCCCATGACATCTTTATTTAGGTTCAGGGGAACAAGCTCCCAAGTATTGTTCTTTTTTCTTAACTCATCCAGAATTTTCATTCATTGCTTAACCTGCCTCTTCTTTTTCTAGTCAAAGTAGGGTTCAATTCAGATAAAAATATGAGATTGTTCTCTGTATCCTTGACCAGTTTCTCTAGTCTGAACTCCCATTTATATTCTTCACTATTTGGTTTTCGTGATGATTCTTCACAGATTCTCGAGAGGAGATTTGCTTTCTTCTGACTTTGTATCATGACGTTCACATCTTCATCTAATTCAGCCTCTTCTATCTTTTCCTGATCCTTATGGACCTATTCATCTTCATTTGTTCAGATCTTTCTGTTCTTGATTCATCACTGCTTATATTTTCGAATTGAATTTCTTCATCAACTTTTACATCTATACAACAACTAGTTTTATGCAGCCTTTGTTGTAGCATCTCGGTATCTTCTTTATCGCTTTTGTAGCATAACCCAAGAAGATACCTTCATCAGCCCCGCCATCATATTTGCCAATATTTTTCTACTATTGTTTTTGATATAACATGTGCTTCCCAAAACTTGAAAATGCTTGATTGAAGCAGGTCTTCCAAACTGTAAGTTCTAAGGGTCTGGGTGTGGTCTGAGATGAGATTTGGTTAAATATGAACAATCAGAGAATTGTCGTTCAATATGTGTTCTGAGGTTGTTTTCATTCATCATTGATCTTATTATTTGTTGTACTCAATCGCTTTTGCCTCTCAACAACTCCATTTTGCCAGAGTCTTGGAATTGTGTAATTTCTTTTGATCCCATTTTTGTCACACAATTCTTTAAAGTTTCCAGAACCGAACTCTCCTCCTCCTCTATCAAACCTTAATACCTTTAATCTTTTTCCTATTTTATTCTCAATCATTGCCTTAAACACTTTGAATTTTCATGTTTATTTTTCTTTCAAAATGTAACCCAAGTTAGTCTTAGAATCATCAATAACCAAAGATAAAGTAATTTTTTCTTTTCCTCTGCAGTTTCTTTTCCTTGATGGTCCACAGATCCATGTGTACTAACTAGAAAGGTTTTTATGTTGAAGGAAAGGATTTTGATTTTAATTGAGTGAGTGTTTTCCACTGGAGTAAGGCTTACAGATAGAGTCATATGGCTTGATATCTTCAGAAGATCTTTTATTGCCCTACTGTTTCTGAGCTTGATTATGTAATCAAAATTTAGGTGCCCAAGTCTCCTGATGCCACATCCAACTTTCATCATACTTGGTTAAGTTGTACTTTCTGTTCTTCTTTAAAGACATAGACATTGTTTTCTGCTTCTTTATACCTTTTGCAACTAGCTTACCAATCCACAGATTTGATTTTACGCTTTAGAGGCAAAAATATCCTATCCTCTACCAAACTTGACCTGACACCTGCTGCATTATGTTTCAAATTTCACAAGTAGCACATCTTGAGCTTTCCTTTTTTCCTGCTATTCAAACTCACAATTCCTTTATAATTTTTCAATTCTTCCCCGGTGGCATCATTCAAAGTTACATTTCCTCATTTGGTATCACTCAAAGTTAGAAACTTATTTTTGTCTCCAAATATGTTTAGAACATCCACTGTTTCATATACTGTGATTCCCTTTATTTGGGCTTCATAGCTTTAGTCCAATACTTGTCATCTACTTTTTTTTTTCCAGACTTTGACATTTTCAACATGGGACTCGACCGATTATATTTCTTTAAATGATAGTTTGATGCCTTATGTCCATAATTATGACAAATATAGCATTCGCCCACCTAATAAAAGCTCATACCATTTTATACTACAATGACATATGCTTTCTTCCTTGTCCTTCTTCCAAACCATCACTGCGGATTCATAATCAGATTGTTTGTTGTTTGGCTGCCTCTAATCCTCTTGTGGTAGATAGTTGTTCATTGAGTATATTGATTGTTCACATCTAAATCTTAAAGAACAATTAACATCTTTGTGACCAAAATTGTTACAACAATAAGAGATTTTGTAAATTTGAAAAATTCTGTCTTCTTTGAGGAGGTCGACAAACTTTCCAGTTCAAATTCGCTCAGTTTTTCCTTTCATTCCATCTCTTGTTAGCTGATTTTTTCTTTCTTTGTCTCTTGGCTGTGAGTGACTCAAGTTGTCAATATTTGAGGATTTTGACAAACTGATAGATTCTTTGTTACTTGAACGATCACTACTCGATCCTTCATATCCCAACCATCTTTCAAATTTTGAATTTCACGGATGAATGGAGGTTAATTCCAATGTTTGCTACTTGGTAGATTTTGACATTACAAATTTTGAATTTCTATTTTCCGGTTCTTTACTATTTTCTTCAGGCTTTCACACCCGAAGCTCTTTCTCTCCTATAGCCATGTTCAAAGATGTCTCTATCTTTCTTTGCCTCTCTTTCTTAATTTCAATTCCTTTAGTAGAGAAACATCTTCATCAAGTTTTACTTTATCTTTTTCAAACTGTGTTAACACTTACTAGTTTTCTATTTTGCAGATCTGTCTAATTTCAATTTTCTTCAAGCAGTAATCGATTAGTTCTCCTTCCAACCACTGATGTTTTCTTCTCATTATCATCACCGCCTCAGGTTTCATTATCAGATCCTTCTATCCATGCCCGGCTTATTCTCATCGGATGAGTCACTATCGGTGTCTTCCGAGGAATTGTCATTATTTTGGAACCAAACTTTTCTTCTTCTTATTATATTTCTTGTACTGTACTTCTTTAAATCATCAAAGTTCTCAATGTTTGATGGGACACTTAGTTAAAATGACCTATCTTACACAAGTAAAGTACTAGCTGGCAACTTCCTTGATATTTTCCTCATCCTTTTCTTTTTAATCTTTCTCACAAATTTTGCCTCAAGGTCATCAAATTAATCGAGATATTGTCTCTGCTAAAGCAGCTTTCTTCTAGTACTAGATTTACTCTTGCTTATCCTCATTTCATATGCAAATAGAGTTCCAAGAAGCGATCAATAGACAGAGTTTGAAGATCATTTAATTTTTCTGCTGGCAGACTTTTGGATTAAATTTATCGTGCAGAGACCTTAAATCTCCCAAATTACAGAGTGAGCCACAAATGTTCATTCTAGACCCTTCATGGTATCTACAAGTTCTTCAACCTTAAAAAATACTTAAGTAATTGTTTCTATCTTCACTCATCTTTCTCAGCTTTTCAAATTTCAATCAGATGTTTGAAGTCAAAATTACTTTCATTTCCTCTTCATAACTCGTCATAAGTTTATCCCACATTTCTTTTATGTAGATAAGATGACCACCTTTAATAAACTTAGCTTCAAAGAAGAAGTCCATTCAAGATAGCATTCATTCCTTAATGTTAAAACTAAATTCTAACTAGCATCCTTGGTGTATTAGCACCAGATTCTGTATTCAGTCTCTACCATCCCAAACATCAACACCCAAGGCAATTAGATATGTTCTCATTCTAGTCTTCCAAAAGGAAAAATTTGTACCATCAAACAAAGGAGGCTTGAGGTCAAGTCCTTCATGACTTGTCGTTTAAGCTTATTGCATCTACCTTTAAAATAAAGGAACCCACTATGATACCAATGCTGGAAATACTAGAAACAACTGAGATAGAATCATTGTTTGCTAAACAATTTTATGCGTTTTAAACAATTATTAAGATTTTCATGTCATCAACCAATCATAGCATATGAACAGTAAGAGCAAAGACCATCAGTCACACAAGATACACACGAGACAGAGATTTTCGTTTTAGGAAACCCATAAGGGGGAGAAAACCTCTCCTTCTTCTAAATGATAGGCAGTTTTTTTTTAAGTTCTGTACATCATTTTTTTCTTTGAGCACCAACTCAATGAGGCTGCTACCTCTGTTTACAACCTGCAACTTGTTTGAGATCTCCAAATCTCCGGGTTTGAGAATCAGAATACAAACAACTCCCAGTACTCAAAGATTCAAAATGGATGGAAGCACTTCAAAGTTCCTTCCAACACCAACCTGATGGAAGCACCAACTTTCGGTTACACATTCTCCAACCTACATAACAGAGAATACCTGTTCTCCCAAGCACCTCGCCACCCGTTTTGCGGCGAACCAGATGTAGAAGTTATTAACTCGTGTTCAAGCACTTCCACTTGAACCTCCAGACGCCCTTCCGAGCACTCTCTCAAGACTTTTCTAAATAAATTAATTGATTAACATTAACTTACAGAGAATCAGTTCTACCGTTTGTTATTCCAGAATCCGGTCTTCTATTCAATCGTTTCGCGAATTCTTCTTCAACAGGTTTGGTTTGCATCATATTATTCTGTCATTCAACTTTTCTTCTTCTCTACCTTTCATTAAATTACATGCTCAACATCTTCTCCTTTCTCCTTTCTAACTAATTCGTTCTTTTTCCCTTCGTAGTCCGCCAACGCGATTCAGGTCGAACATTTTCTTTTACACCATTCCCAATCGATCAATTTCCTTCCAATGAACTGAGGACATCTCGGTTTTGGCAACCGTAAACGCTTAACCACCTCACATCATAAGTCCGTTTCACTTTCTACTGCATTCATAATCAATCAAGTATCGTGATGAATAACAACCCTCCCATCAATGCCGATCCAACGTTCAGACTGTATCGGATTTACTCATCACATTTTGGCATTTGCGAGTTAAAATTGCCAGTCTTCCTGATCACATTCTCCGAGTCTCGCAGCGGCTCTTTCATACGCTACGCCTTCCCGAGTTTAGCTTCCGGTCAAGGTGAGACTCACTCCGCGACCAGCCGCGTCTCTTATCGGGGTTTCGGCCTTTTCGATGTCACTATACACATGCCTCCTCGTGGGATTTCGTATCCCCTATTTCCATGACGAGATCAACGGTCCGATTCATTCTAATCCACGGCTATGGTTACATCGCAAAATCACATATCGCGATTTCGAGTTCTCAAAGGCAACATGGCTCTTGACATAACAAAGTCCCGGGATTCGAGCGTCGACGCCACACGTGATTTCTGGCAGAAAGCAGGGTCCCCGGCACGTCACTTAATTCGCGGAATTGCATGAGCCCCATGTTAGATCCGCTCACACCGGCCATCTTCCGGTTGTGCCACGGGTCCTAGGTGACGGGTTCATCGAGGTGTGTTGGATCTATGGTCTAGATCACATGTTGATTCGACGGTTTAGATTCAGCCGGGATTTATATCACTTAAATCGAGTTTTATTTTCATTGTGTTCTTTGCATTATGAAATTCCGATCCTAAATCTCCGGCGGAATCCTCTGCTTCCACGGTCCATAATGAATGAACGGTCCGATCCTTTGTTTAACGGTCGCGATTAAATCACAACGATATCGCGATTTCGGGGTTTTCGTCGAGTGAACTTTGTATATTGGAATCCCGATCTCAATCGGAGCTCCACGCTAATGGTCCATATACAAAAATGAACGGGTCCGCATCCTGCTTGATTTAACGGTCGCGACAACGCGAATCGCATATCGTGATTTTGGGTTTTTCGTTGTCAAGTGAACTTTGTATATTGAAATCCCGATCCTCGGTCTCCGATGAAGCCTTTATTGCCACGCCGCCCATACGATGAACGGTCCAGATCCCTACTTGATTTAACGGCGATTAAATCGCGGAAATCAGATCGCTGAGTTTCGCCAAGTGGAAATCGCGTATCGCGATTTCGGGGTTTTCGTTGTCGAGTGAACTGGACATTTCAAAGTCCCGGTCCCCGATTCTCCGATAGCTTATCTCTCTACAGATCCGACGGTCCTCGTTCTTTCGAGAAATTTGAATGGGATCCTACGGTCACTGACTCTTTTCTTCCCGATTATTGTTGCGCGACTATTCATTGCTATTGTCAGCACTGCAACGACAACTGTACTTTCCATCAACAACCACAACTGTACTTTCCATCAATGACAAGTATACGCTGATTTTCTTTCTGTTAACTGAAATTGCCAACAGATCCATGTCATTAATAATATCACATCCATAAGACAATACAATGTGGATCTATTTCATGAATATGATCATAGCCACCAACAAATACAATGTGGATATATGAAACAACATATCTACATTAGGAAGGCAATGAGAATTGAGTGAAGTGCTCCCAAAGTCTTCAAAGTACTCATAGATAAGTGATATACTCCATTCTCAACTTGGGAGGGGATGTTGTAAAGGAATGATATGGCTCCAAACCGAAGGTATTTATCTCAAACCTCAATGGTACGAATATACATCATGTGAATGAATGAGATGATGTTAAGCATGGAAGAAACCGTCTGATTATCAGTCAATGATGCATACCATTAATAAACGCTAGGGGACCCACCTATGAGGAAGATGGACCCCAAGGTACCTAGTACAATCTAGTGCGTGTGAATAAAGAATTTCATGTCAAACACTCATAGAATCGATTGATCAAGATTCAATGATATAAACCCATTATTGATCATGAAGAGACCTGCCACTGAGGAATGCACGCTCCAAGGTTCTAGTTGGTTTCTAGATCCCTCTCCTAGATAATGCATTGAATTTGATAGGAAGAGATCCATCAAAGGAGGGCCTTAATGTATCCCCCATCAATTGACACGAAACGTACGCCAAGAGATGATGTGAAGAGAGAGTATCAAAAAGTACAAATGACACAGGGATGGCCGACTCAGAAAGTCAACAAAACAACAAACGACCGACTCGGGCTTAAACTTCCCTTGAACATATGTCACGACATTATGGTGACTTAGTAGCAAGACACACAATATTGATGAATATAATGCAACAATGTTGGAGGAATTGAAGCACTCTCCATGATGACAAGAAGAGTAACCATCTGGAGGAGTATCTCTGACTCATATTACTGGAACAACTCCTAGGAAAGCTAAAACCAAACTATAAGATGATGAATAAAAAAAGTTCCATGTTCAAGGGTGAATCGACTAATCTTTCCATTTTGAGAATAGATCAATGGTAAAAAAAATACCACTCTTTTTTTTTGGTTTTTGGTGTCTCCTTCATGGTTTAACGAGCACAAAAGAAGGATGCAAGTATGCTCAACATGTTGGATAGTTGTTTTGGATTGTTGGTTTTCATTGATGTCAACCCTTGGATATTTGTCTTATTGATTGATGTCAACCCTTGAAGAAATTTTGGTAGCCCTAGAGGTGTGGTTAAGGAACCCAAGTTTGGTTTAGGAATAATGACTTTAACGTCAATGATTTTATAGGTTAGACTATCATAGATGGATAGTACCTGTCATGATGTTTCTGGTGATATGTGGAATGAAAAGTGGTTCCTCACTGTTAGTGAGATATGGCCTTGTGAAGTTGGAGGACCCTCAACAGTATTCTAGAAGCCCCTAGAAGGTCAATAAGAAGTCAATTATTGTAGAGGGTCCTAGAAAGTCATCAAGAGGTTTGTTATTCAAAGTGGTTGCAACTAGAAGTTAATTATGGGAAAAGTTGTTGCAACAATAAATAAATTAAATAATAAAGTGGTTGTAACAATAAGTTAGTTAAGGTAAAATAAGTTATGAGTTGACTAATTATGGAAAAATTAGTTGCAACAAGAAAGTGGGTTAGCCCTAGATTAAGGAAAAGGGGTAAATTAGTTACAAGGTATCCCCTATAGGATGTGACTTGGATGTATAAATAAGATATCAAAGGACTCCCATATGAACCTAATGAAGAATGTTTGAATACATATTGAGAAAATTGAATATCTATATTGTAAAGTGTTATGGGTAGGTACAATTGACAAATATGAAGTGACGGGTCTGAGGTAGTGAAGTTCTGAAGGAGTGAAATTTTCGGAGGTACATAGAGTGAGACTGTTCTAGGGTTTTTGAGGTTATCCACGAGATACAAAAGCAGAGGGTGCATACATCTGTGGGCCTTGGGAACAGAGAAGCACATACACCCGTGAGCTATAGAAGGGGAAAACAAAGATCTGTAGAAAGGGAAAGGAGGAATATGCTTGTTCTAGGTTGCAGTATCTGAGGAGAGACTTCATGTATGTTTGTCAAAGATCATATACAACAAGGATACTACAAAGTTAAAGGTATGTTCATGGTTATGTTTTTAGATTGTGTCTTAGTGGTGTTGTGGAACATGCTTGAGGCATGACTTTGTGAGGTTTGGGATATACTCTCTTGGATGTTTGGTATATGTTGTAATGTATGGTTTGAGGTATATCTATTTAGGAACATTGCTGGTGTACTTAGCTTGGTTTTATTGGTATATCTTGTGGTGCACTATGAGAAGCATTTGTTAGTGGTCTTGGTATATGATTGGCTTATGAGTGGCACATGTTTAAGGATATATAATAATGAGGTTTTGGCACATGGTTTGATGTAAGGGCTTATGGTATTCATTTATGGATATTTTGATGTATTGTTAGAGGCCCTTTGTTCGTTATCCTAGAGTATTTCTTTGGTGCATGGTTGATGCACTTGTTGTGGTACAAGTTGGTTGTTGGAGCCGGTAATTTTGGGAGTTAAGAATAATAAACGAGGCAGGATGGACCAAAGGAAACAATGCACACCAGGAAAGAAGGAATACCAGCGTGATAAAGGGCAAAGGAAGCAAAACGCCAGAAAAGAAGGAAGATCAATGCAAGGAATGGTTGGATTGAAGACCAACCATGCATAAGGAATCTAGAAAGTGGAAAAGTGGAGTCCACTTAGAGTTAGGGTTTTTGAGTCATAATGTAAGGTTTTTTACCCATTTTATAGTATAATTAGAAGATGTATGAGGTAGATTGAGGTGTCCATTTTTAGAGAGAACTTATTTTTCGAGATCCCTTTTGAGTCTTGTGTCTCTGGTATGATCATGTTTTGGTCATATAGCTAAGGATATAATGGAGTCAGTTTTTAGATGTAATTGGGGGCCAGGTCGCAAGTTGTGGAGCTTGGTGCAACTTTGGTCAACCTCACATACATCATTCTTAAACCATATGATGTAATGCACACAATGGCATTTTTATGAACAATAAAAATAAACAAAAGATCTTTGTGGGCATAGACCAGGGAGGGGCGAACCACTGTAAAAATGGTGTCTTTATGTGTGATGTGTTCTTTTATATGATTTATAATGAATGAATGGTTATATGAATGCATATGTTAGGGTTTATTTACAACATGCATTAAAATGAGTATGCAGAATAAATGATATGGTAGATATGATGAATGTTACGGTAGATTATATGTTAAAGTAGAATAGTAGTAACAAGAACATCCTGAATCCATTCCATGACTACATACATCTACGTCTTGGAGTCACCCATAATCCATCTCGGGTGAGACTGCGTTGTGCACTTTGTGTGTGGTGTAGCCTTATGGTTTACTATAAGGGTCGATGGTGAAAAGGGTTTTGTTGGAGAGCTAAGGTAGAACCCAGGTCAGCCCACACATCCAACAAATCGTACTATTGCGGGCTGGAACTAAGAAGGATAGCCTGAAAGGGGTTTGGTAAAGAAGATGTAGTGGTAGAAAGGGATGTTCAAACCATGGAATCCTATGAAGCAATAGATTCAAAGATGGTTGGAGATAAAGAAACTAGAGTTTGGGCAAAAAGATAATAAGGGTTCCAGGTACACACCATGCTAGTCTATGTAGAGGTATGTGTTTATTGATTTGCATGAAACATATTTCTATTATTTTCCAGAATTACTACAAGAGTGGATATTGAGGTTGAGAGATACCCATCTGACTAATCATATTAGGCTAGTAGAGTGGACTACTAAAAATATTTTGTGATTGGAAAGAGTTAATAATAAATTCACGCGTGCAATATATTTTTGGTTAGAAAGTATTACTGTGGGATTTATCACTGAGTTTGCAGTAGATATAGCGAGGTCATATACTGCTGCAGAGAAAGACTTCTTGATGGGACCCAAAGGAAAGTAAATTAGGTCACTTTACACGTTGATCAAGATCTTATTACATGATAAAGGCGTGATGACCATGGAATCAGACAACTAGATCACTCTGCGTGCATGGGCAAGATGGGGGAAGAGCTAAGGAAGATCTAAGAAATGGAGAAGGATATGGATAGTAGCCAGAAGAAGGAAGCAATGGACCCCATCATGATGGATGATGAAAAAAATAGGGAGATCATAAGGAAAGCATGTGTGATGCGCAATGGACGACCCTACCAGTATAAGATGAATACCAAGAAGAGGGAAGTAATCGAGCGAGAGGGATTGGAAAATGATGAGGAAGAGGTAGAGGATCTCTATGCCACATGGAAGATTGAGGATATCTTGTGTGCCACATATGAGAGGAAAATCATAGGTCATGGGTCTAGCATAGAAGAAGTATCTCCATTTCCATATTTGAATTAGTGTGGAACCCACAACCCCATGTGCAACTAAGAAATATGAATAAGAAAAGACAGTTAACCAACATGTGATTAGTGGTAGAATAATTTTTACAGGACATGAGTCTAGTGGAAACTCAAGCATAAGTGAAAGGTCATCAAGTAGTAGTCAATTATTTACACTACGTGGAGGTAGTAGTACAACAAAATTCACAATGGTAGGAAAATATCCAACTATTAGGTTACCAGATTTCGGAGGGGATGGGTCAGATGGCCCAAAAAATCATTTGTTTATCTGTGAGAAAATATGGGCAACAAAGAAAATTACAGATGAAGATACAAAGGTCGCGCAGTTGGAAATCACATTTAGAGACTATGCATTAGACTGGTACATGGGTATCACAACAAATAGTCCAATGAGAGATCCTACAACTGTATTAGAGGTGAAGAGGCCATTAATCAATTAATTTTAGAAACCAAGTTCATAAGACCAATTTATGATTGAAATGATAGAGATTAAGCAGAAACTAGGAGAATTAGTCGGGGAGGTGGACCAGAAGTTCAAAAGACTAAAATCTAAGCTAAAGTACACTATTACTGATACACAACATAGACATTTGTTTGTTAATTCTCTATTGCCACACTTGAAGTATCCTTTGTGTTAGAACACTTCAGAAAATTTCAAATAAAAATTAAACTTTGAAGTCTTTTTGTTTTTTACTTTTTAAAAATAAATTGTGAAAAAAATAGGAATTTCATTCTTTCTAGAATAAAATATATGATCATTATATCTTGATAGGGTGCATCCATTAAAATTTTTTAGTCATCCGGATCGACAACTCTCGCGATTTCAGAGTTCTAAAGTTGTGTGAGTTTTAAACAAAAGAAAACTACAAAGTCACTTCGGGACTTCACGATTCGGGAGTTTCAAACTCAAGTTGTTTAAAAATCTAAAAACCTTGAAGTTGTGAATCTTCGGAGTCTCGGAGATGTGTTCTCTCAAAAGTATTTAAAAAATAGATATACCGATGAGTTATAGGCCACCTGTCAATCTTTATTTTGCTGACACATGGAACTCTCTTTTGGAAGTTTAGTCATATCATTCAAATGATTTTAGATGACATGTGTCATTCAATTTTTATGACACATCATCAAAAGTGACGTCATAAATGCCACATCACTCCGGGAGATTGTCCTTCATGAGATAAGTAAAAAAAAAATTCAAAGGAGCGTTGAAGTGTCGAAGCACCCGTTATCATGACAATAAAACACTAAATATTAATAAAATAAGCATGTTTAAGCAATAGTGATTAACACTAAGTAATTGCTCCTCCAATTCGGACTTCGGGGAAACTCTACTCAGCACAATTACAAACTCATGAATTCCTGGAGCTCTGGAGTTCCAGAGTCCCGAAGTACTTAAAATTAAAAAGTCACTTTAAAACTTGATATTTTAAAACAAAAAATCAATTAAGATTTGATTAATCACTCGATGAATTCATCTTCAAGAGATATCCATTATTTTGCACTCAAAAATACCGAATGTTGAACTGGTGAAACACTTTATTTTAATCATGATCACTAATTATACGTCCAACTGGCTAGGGCAAAATATTGGGAAAAGTGTTGTGACCGCTAGGTAAAATTTTTGATAGATTTTAGAATGATTACTCTATCAATAGATTAATGTGAGGATATCTAAACATTAATTTTTTTTGTAAATGTAAGCATTTCAAACTTCAAATCATTTTTTCCATTAACATCCAAAATTTTCACATTCAACATTTTTGAGCTCACAGGTTTTGCTTCTCATAGGAGGGTTAACATCAACTTTTGAAAATCATGGCGTCACACAAAGCATGAAAGAAGCAGGATTCATTGACTGAGGAATCAAACCCAAATGCATATACACTTTCTAATACTACTTCAAGATTGATAGACACCATCAAATCTTGGAAGCAGGTTTATGACATTTTAGAGCATGAACTTTCTCTTTGTTCTGATGATTCAACAAAAGAAGAGGATGAGAAATTTTCGGCTAAGATAAGGCATGTGGCTAACTCCGAACTACACAGAGTTGTTGCTTAACTGAAACTAATGCCTTATACCGATATGATAATTTGGGCCTTAGAACACGTGGATATTCCAACGCGAACCATCTATAGTCACAAGAAGACCATCATCGACTCTTTTCAAGTCGACTCAAGGGCATTCAAGTAATGTAAAAATTAACTCCTAACCCCAAATATACTTACAATGCATCATTTATAATGAATTTTGAGGATGAGGAATGTACAAAATATGGAAGCACTGTGCATGGTATAGTAAACTATTGGTGGGGAAATCAAAACAAGTTCAAAACAGATATCTAAGGTATCTATTCTACAACCTCTTGTGATTCTCATATCTTGTACATTGCCATGATGCTCTATAGAAAGTTTGGTAAGAAAAATAATGTGCACTTTACCATAGAATGGGTTCCCATAATCCATGAAGTTGCTAAGGAATTTACTTTTGATTGGGGAAAAATGCTATCAGATAGCTTAGCCAAGAAAATTGGGGATTACAAAACTTTGAAATCGAAAGGAGAACATGCTCATTTTTACATGTATACATATATTATGGATGAAATTTGTTTCAGGATCCCATTTCCTCTTATGAATTGGAGATGGACTCTAACTATCACCGAGCCCATACATTTTTATCATGATAAGTTATGGGAGGAAAATTCAAAGGATTCCTTTTATGAAATTTGTCATAACATGGTCATTCTAATTCATGAAGCTATCTATGGTCACCCTCCCCCCAGAATTTTAGAACAAATAATTGGAAATTTAAGTTCTATTGCAGATTGGTATATTGAGAAAAGCTTCTCCTACATCAGAGTGTTCAGTTGCTATATATCTCTTCATGCTCTTCCCATATTCTTACCAGACACACTGGTTTTCAGAGAAGTAGCATATCAAATAGTTTCAGGAGAGATAACCAAAGAGATGAAGGCGAAACATAAAAGAGTTTGGCCAACCTTTCCCATACAAATTGGTGTATTTTCATTATCTGATTTTGGACATGCTATGATAGAGGATTCTTCCTTAGAATATATTAAATTGGTTGGCATTGAGTAAAAAAGGCATGATCTACATAGGGTGGTTGAAAATCATTTAGCTCAGTTCAATATGAAAAGATACATCCATGAAGATTCACCCTATGATGAATTTTTCATAGGACTAATATCTTATGATGAAATTGTAATCAAATTTCAAAATTTCCCTCAAGATCAATAGTTAGGTTTCCTCATCTTTCAGAAGCACAAAAGGAACAGTCTACCCAAAGTCTTGCAGGGTGAACAAAGACTTAACCCAACTTCACGGGTGACAGAATCAACAGAGCCCAAACAACATAGCATGTCTGAAGAGAAAGATATGGAAGAGGAAAATGATGCAAATACATTGTCTACAGATGAAATAATTATTGGAATATCCATACTAGGAAAAAATGAGCAAGAATTATTAGCATCATTTGAATATTTTATCAAACAAGGGCACATTTTTCCTCTGTCAGTTCCAAACACTGAAACTCCAATGAAAAACACCACAAATCAAGAAGGATCTACTGCACTCATTTTTCTCATACCATCATTAACTCCTTTAGCAACAAGTTATGAGTTGGTTCAGAGGTTATCAATATAGACGACCTGACACCTATTGAACCTAAAGATATGCATTCATCAAACTTATTTTTCCACAAGAAAAGGAAGGGTATCATAAAAAGGGAATCTCGACAGAAGGAGGGAGTAACTACCAAAAAGCATAAAATGATATATGATGGACAAGGACATAGTGATCCTGGATTTACTAAAGAAGTTGCAGACTCATTGTGAGCCTTTTCATCTACCAGCCAGTGGTCAGTGGATAATCTCACAAACCAACAGGACCAAAAGAACCTTTTGATTGAACAATTGCATAATGATATGCAACAAATGGAAGTGACTGCCAGAGATAAAATCAATTTTGATATTGATCAAATCTAACAAGGTTTTGAGAAACATATTAAGCAGTTAGAAGATAAAGTAGTAGTAAGTGTTCAAAATCAACACTTGAGTAATAACATGATTTCCCAGCGAGATAGTTTAATAGAGCAGTTGCAGATGCGAATAAACTTATTCGAGAGTACATGAATGAATATTTTTTCATTCAAGAAGAAAGCATCAAAAGTAAATGAAAAGATGAAAATTGTCCAACAAGATTTGTATGAAAATATAGATATTATTCATGGACATTATCAAGTGATCAAAAATTCCTTGAAAAATATTTATGAAATGGAGAGGGAAGCCTATACGACCAGGTCCAAATTCCAAGAATTCATACTATGGAGACAAAAACTCAATGTACCTGGGATTTCTCCTTTTTCACAATTTGAGCAAATAAAGGGAGAAATGGATTTAAAGGTCTGAGAAACTAATCTTGAAGAAAGTAAAAGGTTGTCCATAGAGGAAAACGAGGTTTTTCTTAATGCTCTTTCAGCTATAGATTTGGAAATGATAGATATTGATGTCAGTGATATCCATGATACACTTGGACAAATTGAGATCGAAAAAAGCAAAGAGAGTCTAAAGAAACGTAGAGAGAATGTGAAAAATGATATCCAACAGGTAAATCATGTTGATTTATGAATGATCTACTGGTGAAACCGAGCTTATAACATCATATCACGCAACAGACACTTGTTAAAATTCAAGAAAAATTACCATTGGTGCAAAAAAAGGATTTCTCATTTGAGTTAAATATAAATGTCAAACCTTCCAAGTTCATCGTTGCAATAATGCAACTACATGCACAATTCAAGGATCAGAAAAGACCAAGTACATGCACAAGAAAATAGAGGGAAAGTGAAGTGCCAACAAGCAAAATAAATATCGATAGATCCAAAAATATATTCATTGTATCTTTTAATTTTGATTGTATTCTATTTTGAGAATGAAGAATGTGGGATGTCTAACTACTTTTGGTTAAGACCTATTTGTATAAATAGACAGATCAAATATCTATTCCAGGCTTCTTCTGTCTGAATGTAAAAGAGAACTTACCGAATACAAATTAGAAAGAGAAGACAAATATTCTACATCTCATTTCCTTGAGTTATGTGTTTTCTGTGTATTACCATTTCATAATCTTATTTTCTTCACTCCCTAACCCTTGAAGATTGAAAGACTACAATTTAGTAACACATCTACTTTGGTTTATATATTGGAATTTTGTTCAGTTGCAACTTTTCCTCTATTATTACTGTAAGTAAAACAAGACCTACAGCTGTGTAAATTTCCTTGTTTTGATTCATCTACCAAGGACTCATCCTTCATAATTCTTCTATTGTGGATAAGGTAAGATTTATCAGTATTGGATACCTTACTTTATTTAGACAATCTTTGTTAATCAATTCTACTTTTGATATGATCAATATTTATAAAAGACTCAAAGAAGGAGACACTTCCTCTGTGTTTTCTAATCATTAAAATTCATTTGAAGTTTCATCTTAAAACTGAAGGTAGAAAAGCATTACAAAAACAATTCTCTTAAATCTTTGGATTCCTGACATTATTCTATGGGCCTAGAATAAATCTTAGGAACAACACTTTGAGTCAACAAAAATTCCAAATTCAGGCCGAGGCTTTGTAAGCAACCTTACAATTAGAGGAAAATCAGTACAAGCATACAGATCCATATGTGGAAGAGTTGAGAAAATATCTGAAGAAATTAGCATTCCAGTTGAATTAGAATAAAGGGAAGGAGAAAAGAGAGGATGTCTAGTGTACAATGTGCAGGACAAAAGGCCATCATAAGAATGATTGTCCATTATTTGCGCAGTATATTGGAGTGGGTATGCCAAACCCTTTAGCTTCAGGAGGACCATGGTGTTGTAATTTTTAAATATGTGAAGTAAAGCAATGCATACATATTCTTAAGAAAAACAAAAATTAATGAATGGATCATACACAAGGTACAAAGAGATTTACGTTGGAAACCCTTAACTCGGAGAAAACCATCCTTCCTTGGTGCCACACCTTTCAACTCTTCATTGTATTAATTTCACCATTCACAATACAATATATACAGTATTTTAGGTATTCCATAGCTACCAAAAACCTAATCCTTTAATTCAGGATTAATTTAGAAAACCACTAAAAATAGAAAAATCCACTAAAATAGCAAAAACCACCCAAAAAAGTATTTTGGGGCACTTCCATGAACGTTGCATGTAACCAGAGGGGAAAATCCTGGCCCCCATTGGGACCCCCCTAGGAAAGTGCTCGTCGCACATGACATGAAACAAAATGGAAGTTGGTATCGTCAGATGTTGTTGTCGAATTAGACTCGCCCACACACACATGCAAAGAATATAAGACATACCCAACATTCTCCCACTTGATGTTTTCTTTGCATACAAGGATTCACAGGATTACATAGTCAACAATCCAGGGCATCAATTCCCATTCTTACTCTACACCAAGAAAACTTCTCTGTGCTCATAGACTTTGTCAATGAATCTGCAACACTCTTCAAAGTGTCAACCTTTTCCAGCAACACCTTCTTTTCTTCAACCATGTCTATCACAAAGTGATATTGAACATAAATATAATTTGTCTTTGAATGACAATCATGGTTATTTTCCAAGAATATTTCACTTTGAATGTCACAATCTAATCTCACTACTTGTTGTGCCAACCCAATACTTGAACACAATCTCTGTAACCATACTACTTCCTTGCTTGCATGAGTGGCTTCCATGTATTCAACTTCTGCAGTTGAGAGTGCCACTACAACCTGTCTTTTTTTCATCCAACTAATTGCTCCTCCAAATAGGTTAAACACGTACCCACTTGTATATATTATGCGATCCAGATCTCTAGCCCAATCTGCATCAAAAAACCCATGTATTTCCAACACTCTGTCCAATCCTGGTCTTCCTTGGTAGCACAATCCATAACTGGTAGTTCCACACAAATACCTGAATATCCTCTTTATTGTTGTCCAATGCTCCTTCCCTAGTGTTGACATATGCCTGCTCAAAAATCCCATTGCATGTGCAATTTCTGGTCTAGTACACACCATTCCATACATCAAACCACCATCCGCACTGGCATACAGAACATGGGACATGTCCTCTTCTTCTTCATGTATCTTGGCACACTGATCTACAGATAACTTTACACCTATAACAATAGGAACCTTGACCGATTTACTTCCATGCATATTAAACCTTTGCAATATTGTCTCAACTTATTTTCTCCGATTCAACTAGAGTTTTCTATTTGCATGATCTCTTTTAATCTCCATTCCCAGAATGAAGTTAGAAACACTGATATCCTTCATGTCAAATTTGGAGGTGTTGGCAGCCAACCCATTTTTTTGATTGCTCTCAAAAAGATTCCTACACCCCTTGTCGTATTACGACAAATCATTGTCGCATTTTTCTTTTAGACATTAGTCTCATTTTTTGCGACCATTACGATTCAATTTCGTTTTAGTTTTCACAACT
>SNQJ01S0029042.1:39473-58489 GCA_010110895.2 Picea sitchensis | reverse complement strand
GTAATCCAACATTCTTAAATCCTTTGACGATTTTCGACAACAATAGAGGAATTTTCACCAAGCGACCACTTTGAAGGAACCACCCCCTTCAAGGTACAAGTTAAATTTGATATTCCCACATTTGAAGGTCAAATAAATGTGGATTCTTTGGAAAAATGGTTAAATATACTAGAAGGTTATTTCTCTGTCCACAATTTTTCCAATAGGGAAAAGATCAACTTTGCTCTCCTTAAGGGAATTCCCCATTTCAAAAATTGGTGGGAGATTTACTATTAGAAAAAATACGTGCAAAGTCTGGAATATTTGGGGCCGAACCCACTTGGGACTCTTTTATGGATTACATCAAGGAACAATATTACCATGTTGGAAAGTACGACGACTAGTACATGAGATGGACCACAATCCATCAGGAGAGGGACCAAGTAGTGTTGGAGTTCACAAATACATTCCATACCTTACGCACTAAGATGGGTATCAAATACTTTGAGTGGCATATAGTTATAAAATACCGTGGGGACCTACACAGGTACATCCAAACATAAATGGAGTTTCTGGACATCTCGTCACTAGGATTCATTATTGATATGAAGTCAAAATCAAGAAAAAATTTAAGCAAAGGAATAAGCAAAAGTTTGGATCTGAAAACCAGTCACAGCAGAAGCCAAGAAAAGGAATCCCCAACACATAGAAAAAAGGACAAAGAAAGGATGACAATCATAAGAAAATAAGTATAAGACACAAACAAAGAAGAGTAATGGGAATATGAAGAAAGACATTGTAAATGGTATGAATGCCATAAAATCCCCTGGCGCAATACCAATGAATGTCGCTCGAAGCAGTTATTGGTGGCTAAGTTGAAAGCCTCAGAGTCAGATCCAGGCTTCGAATCTAATTCAGAGCCAGAAAAGGTGAAGTGGGTCATTGATGCAAATCCTAATGCGACAATCACTACAACTAAGTTCCCATCAAATGAAACAAAAGAGATGGAGGAAGGTGAACACCTTTTTCACTCACAAACCTAGGTGAAGGGTGCTCCACTACATTTCATTGTTGATATCATAATCCAAAACAACTTCATCAAATGAAAGGTTTTCAAGTGGTTGGAGTTGCAGACAACACCACATACAGATATGTACAACATTAGGTGGCTCAACCAAGGATGATATCGCCACATCAGTCAAGAGTATCACCTACCCTAGGGCATCAAGCCCTTCAAGGATGAGGTATTGTGTGATGTTTCCCCACCTGAATTTTTTTATGTTCTTTAGGCCAGTCATAAATGTGGAAAATTCATGCTATATATGATTCTATACCTTGTAGTGTCATTATTACTATGAGCATACATTTGTACAGGATCCCATAGGTAGCTCCACCTACCGCAGTTTATTTGGCCTCAACTAAGCAGTGTAGGAAGGTCATCTCCCAGACTAGGAAATTTGTCCTCTTCATGATACACTCTCAAAGTGAACGAATGGTCGTGGATACATCCATGACCTCTACAGAATACTACTCTACACGAGACTCCTCTACACAGTAGAAGTAAGTGGACAAGGTCATGGAAGAATATCGGGACATATTCACCTCACCTATTAGGGTGCCTCTACACTATCAGGTCAAGCATTCAATTGAGTTAAATACTAGAATTATTTTTCTTAATGAGATAGTGTATCATTTCTCTCTATTGGAAAATGAGGAAACCAAGAACTAGATCCAAGATCTACTCCAAAAATGGCACATTCGACCAAGCTCCTCACCCTCTGAAAGCCAAATTGTGCTCGTATAGAAGAAATACAGGACCTGGTAAATTTGTATTGATTAAAAATATCTAAACAAAATCGAAGTCAGGAATTGGTACCCAATTTCCCAAATTGATGACCTTCTCAACCAGCTCAAGGGAGGAAAGTATTCTAATAAGAATAAATTCATTTTTTTTAAATCCTCCTGGTGGTCCGGTTATCCGATTAGACCGAATTGGATTTTTTCCTTTCAATCTGACTTTTTAAATAATTTCTCGATCTCCCAATAGTCTATTGTCCTAGTTATACAGTTTGATTTGATTGGATTCTCACATTTCAGTCCATATTCCACAAATAAACTCTCGATCATGAGGTGAATCGGTGAGACCAAACTAGAATTCTGCATGGGTATTCACTATTTTAAAAAAAAATACTTATCTCTCGGTGCTTCAATTAAGAGGTTAATAATGATATTAAAGTCCAATAATTAAAGTTCTTATCATAATTAAACCAGTCTGGGTCTCATTGCTATTGTTTAAAGCTAAAATTTAGATGATCGTCAATGAGCTAGTGCCTGGTTATGGACGTTGCTTCACATTTTCAAATGTCTTAACTATATTTTCTCCATTTAATAACCATGAAGATACAGATTAATGGGAATCAAATGAATTTATTGAAGCATTGGGGAATGAGTAAAGATCTTTAAATATATAAAATTCACATGTAATGCTATCTTCCACTCTGATTTTCATTCATTCAGTGTATTTGGGTTCAACAATTAACTTAATTGTACAAGTTCAGGGGTCTTAAGAACACATAAATATTCCTGTTTTTTCTTCTTCTGGTTAGTTTTATTGTTTATATCAGTGTTGAAACTAATAAAATAGAGTCTATTTATTTTTAAAATATTACCCTGGTTTTCTTTCTGTAGGTATCATCGAAGACAAAATGACCAAAAAAGGAAAAGAAAAATAATAGAAGGACGAGGAAGTAGAGATTGAAAAGAACCTGAACTCATCATTCTTCTTAGACACCTCTTTTAGGACAAAATCCACCAACAATATGGAATGGAGTGAAATTTACAAGTTTATTGAAGATGGAGACTTTGCAGATGAGTATGAGTCTGACATTGATGACTTGGTTGAAATCAATGTTTGTTGTGGAGCCTGATTGTCTTCTTGATTCATATGCATGTATGCCTATCCCCCTTCTGTAGGGGGTTCTGGAGCGAATCCCCTAAGGAAAGTTTTGGGAAAATTTCCTTGTAAAGTATTGTAATTTGTGTAGTCAATCTGGACAATTCATTATAAGGTCGCATATTTGACGATAGAATTTATGTTAGGGTTTTCACCCAAAAAGGAAACTCATTTTTGTATGAGGGCATTGTATTGAAGTTGTGTATGTGAGTGAATATTGTAATCTGAGAGAGGATATTGTGATAAAAATAAGAATAAGTTACATCAGGTGTGTTGTATGTTGCATCCCTTCATTTGTTGGATAATAAAAAGGAAGGACCTAATAATTTCTCTAGAATACGTAGCCCACACTGGTTGAACCATGTATATATGTGTCTCTATTGTATTTTGTATCCTTTGTGTTTTATTTCCACATATGTTTTTATTTTATTTCTCTATGATCATGTTTTTCTAACAACTGCTATCAAAGAGAAATGTAACCCATTGGAAAAGAGGGTTCCTGGTTTGAGCGGGAGCAATGGTGGAAGATGAAATGTTTAGGTTCAAGAAATTTAATGTTCAAAACTACTAGTTATGGAATATGCAGATGGAATATTATTTATATCAGAAGCATACTTTCCTACCATTGGGTGGAAAATAAAAGCAGTCGATGAGTATGAAGGACGAAGAATGGGAGGTTCTTGACAAAAAGGAACTGGAAACGATACAAATGTGCTTGAAAGAGTTGATGGATTTCAATATTTTGAAACAAAAGACAGGGGATGATCTAATGGAAGCATTGGCTAAACTATATTAAAAACCCTTGGCTTCCAACAAGGTATTTCTAATTAAGCATTATTTAATATGAATATGTCAGAAGGTGGGTTTGTTGCCGACCATTTAAATGAATTCAATACGGTTACTAATCAACTAAGTTCTTTAGGAGTGAAATTTGACGAAGAGGTTAGGGCCATCCTAATCTTATGCTCATTGCCAGAAAGTTGGAATGACTTGATCATGGATGTAAGTAACTATATCTCTGGTTCAAAAACTATGAAATTTGATTTTGTTGTTGGTGTTATCTTTAGCGAGGAAATGCAATGGAAAAGAACAACTGAGACATCAGGTAATGTGTTGACCATGGAGAACAAGGGAAGACAAAAGGAAAGAGGAAAGATACCAAGGAACAATAGGAATTCTAGGAAGGGAATATCCAAATCCCATCCAGGAAAGATAGAATGTTGGAATTGTGGGAAGAAAGGACATCTGAAGAAAAACTACAGATCTCCAAAGAAACAAAGAGATGGACAATAGGAGAAACATCAAGAAGTAAATGTAACAGGTGATATGTTACACGATGCTTTGATTCTTTATTTAGACTATATTATTGAATATTGAGAAGTAGATTCAAGTGATTCATTTCATGCCACACCCCATAGGAAATATTTCCAATATGATGTTCAAAGTGATTTCAAACAGGTTTATTTGGGTGATGATGAACCATGTCAAATTCTTGGAATGGGTAAGGTATAAATAAATCAAAAGAATGGAAAGAAATGGTTACTAAAAGAGGTGAGACAAATACCAGATCTGAGAAGAAATATAATTTCAACAGGGATGATCCAGGTGGATATCAGTGGCCACCCACCTATTCCACTGGATCAAAGAATATTTTTCATTTTGGAAGTTTTTTTTCTAGTTTTTCGGGTCCTAAACTTCTGGGTCCATTTTGAGGCCCAAAATAACATTTTTTGGGTGTGACAATGTCACACTATAGGATTTAGCCTTAATGTGATGGAAATATCTGTATTCCTTGGAAATTTATTTCCAACGAGCTATTGTACGCCTAAAATGGAGATCATATGCAAAGTTACGACCCCGGGAAGTTGATGTACCAACTTACCCCATCGGGGCCCACATGAATTTTGGCGCTTCATATCCTAGGGTTAGTTTTTTGCATGTTTAGGGTTTTCTCATTTATTTTTTTTGTTAAAAATTCCTTGGGAGCCTCAAGCATTATTCATAGTATTTCCCTTAGCCATGATTTCAATACAAATCAGTTAATGAGGAAGGTTGGTAGCTGAAAAACCAACCACCCCAATGAATGTAAGTATGGAAGGTTGTCAAAAGGGATAGTAAGAATTCAGCTAGAGGACAGTAGGAAAGATCACCACGAGTCCCTAGGATTGACCCACGATTTTTCTTCTGACAGAAGAAACAAAAGGACAGGTGGAAAGACTTCCTAATTCATGCATGAAAGAAAAACTGAAGGGGCAGTGGCAGCAAAGAAAACCTAGAAAACCTGACTTGAGCTAAGGGGGGCATGATGTTGATGTTGGGAAGGAATATGATAAAACTTGAAGAGGTGTGGGCTAGGTGGGTGTATTCAAAATCTCTACCAAGAGTAGAGTGAAGGAGAGTGAGCTTCAAATATTGTTGAGAACTTGAGAGAGATTCCCTAGTGGTACCATGGCTTAGCATGGGAATGGACATAATGCTAAAAGTGAATGCATTTGAGCCTACAGTTGGGTGGAAAGGAAAACACCCACAGTCCTTTGGTTGGCTATTAACTGTAATAGATAAGTATTTTGGTACTTTGTATAGTTAAACTATAACTTAAGGATAAATTTTCCTATGAAAGTTTTAGGGAAGGGTATGCTTGTTTGATGATTAGAGGGGTTTATCTTACAATATTGGTATTTGATGTGTTAATTACCAATCGAAATACCTACTATTAAACATGTACAAACATCGTGTTATGTGACAGATGTGACAGTTTTTTACTGTTGTAATTATCCTTGAATATTGTTGCCAAGATTGTGCAGATATGACAATTATATGTTACAAATAGTGATAATCACATTTATAACCATACTTGTGAGCATATTTTGTTAAGAGTTTCCTGGACCTGCAAATTTTGTGTATATGCAGTCAATGGCGTAATTTCACCAGAGGAGCTGGTAATTATGCAATTATGTCATGGTATTGACTACTAGAATTATATTTGTACATATTTCCCTTATAGAATTATCTAGAATCACATAATTATATGCATGCACAAAGTTTGTGTAAATATTGTGTGTAAGAGGCCATTACTTATACGCACACACACACACACACACACACACATATAGATATTGTTGGTGATTACATATATTCTTGCACATATGTGAGGATTTTACAATATAATTCACTGATATCAGGATTGAAATTATGGCTTGATGTGGTTCAGCTCGGGATATAAATATCATGTACATGTATGGAATGTTCATAGTCTAAAATTATGCATTAAAACGACCAAGAGATAAAGATTTATCCTTATTGAATAGGAGGTGTAGTTCCTTGAAGGTGTGCCGACAGTTTCGTAGGGATTTGTTATCCTTCTCATGGATTAGGGTCCCTCACATATGAGAATTTGTGAAGGATCTAGTGCTATTAACATTCATTGGACCCATCGGAGGAATTATGACCGTTGAATCTATTAGTATGGCATCAAGTAATCTTGGTCGTAGATCGATGGGGTAGGTACTTAAGTTTGGTTGAGGAAAAAGGGTGACATCACACTAATGAATAAATATTACATGTACGATGGGAACACATGCCAATATGTAATTGGTTGATACAATGGAGGGTATACTCCCTTGTGGATTTCAAAACCTTGGAAAGCACTTTCATAGAGGTTGAGTTTGTAGGTTGCGGAGAAGGTATGGTGGGTGTAAAGTGTAGGCCACAGACTTAGGAGCATGGAGGGTACAACGAGATCGGAAGGTACAAAATTGTACATCCATGAGTCCACAAGTCCACGTAGATGGAAAAATGGTTAGGTTTTTAGACTTCTCGGACTAACGTATAAAGGGGAGGCACAAAATTTTACATTCGCAAGTCTGCGTAGATGGAAAAATGGTTAAGTGTTGAGACTTATCGGATGGACTTATGAAAGGAAGGCACAAAATTATGCGTCTATGAGTCCGTAAATGAAAAAAAAGTTAAGTGTTGGTGGCGGGTTCATGAAAGGTATGAATATAGACCATGATTCTGCAAGACCTCCACTCGTGAGTATGTGAATACAGTAAGGTGACTAAGTATGATAGAATACGTGGGACATAGAAAGGAAAAGTGTATGGTGGATGGCATGGCTTGATAGCAAGGAGGATAGGAATTCATTAGGACAAAAATGTCCATTACTAACAGGATGACGAGTTGAGTGGGGTTATAGGTAAGCGATGAAGTGTGCCATAAGAAGGTTCAAGTGACGATTGTTGTATCCCTGTGTGGAATGAAGTTCCACCATGGAAGGCTAGGCTAGTGCCACATTAATACTAGGTGTCTCTATGTCTGATGGCATGGAAGATGAAACGTCATGTGGATTCCATGTGATAGTAAGAGAGATATTGTCTATGTAAACTCAAGAACTTCAAGAGGTCATAGCTTTCATTCTAGAGATCATTTCTGAGTGAAATTGTCGATTTTGGAAAGCTCTTAATGAGTAGAAGAGGATGGAGCTATGATAGAGAAGATTAAAGGTTGTTAGAAGAAGCGAAAATTTAATACTCCATCCATTAAAAAGGTACACAGGGGGTCGGGTCTATTACAAATTGGTATCAGAGTAGGCTACAACATTAGGCCTGGATGGGCCAGAAATTAGTCCTAGGACTAGTATATCAAGATTTAGATGAGCCTATTAAAGGGTGTTTCTACCTTTAGAGGATTGTTTGTTATATGCATTAACTCCCTAAGGAGAAGAACTTCATAATTAAAATTATACCTTGGAAGCCCTAGCTAAATTACAATAAAGGGAAATTATATTGCCCCTCTTTCAAATTGATGAATACTCTTACGGGAGTAGGAATATGCTGATATTTATTATTAGTAAACATGAATGTAAATGGAAGAGGTGGTAGAAATTTTGTTATGAAGCTTCCTGAATCCATACAAGGGACATGACCTGAATTGTTTTGTTAAGTATAATAATGTCTATCTGGTATGGCAGGCAGAGTATCTTGTAATTAAGATGACTAATTATATAAGGGTTAAGACCCTTATGGAAAATTCCTTCTGCTTAAGGAAATTGGTATGGATTGATAGAATCTGTAGCAATAATAATTATTGTTTTAATGAAATATAAACCATGTATATATGTATAATCCCTCATGATCAGAGGACTGATGGAAAATTTGTGAGATCAGTTTATTTGACCTATAGTGAGTGAAAATTGTTGTTGAATAATAACCTAGTTAAGCAGTTAAAAGGGATTCCTTTGGAATGAACATTCTAGACGTCTTGGGAGAGGTAAAGAGATATGAACGCATGAGAAATTTTATGATGCTCATAGCTATAATACGAGAATTTATATACCTATTAATCTAAGGATATGTTTGTACATGTGAATACAAATGGAAGACAACTAGAATACATCTACACTGTAAGCATGGGAAAAATGCTTGGGGCATGAGGATATGTCAGAATGCATATGAAAAATATTGAGCATGAGTATAACATGCATATATTAGGCTTATTATAGTCTGTTATTGGATGGAAAATATGATGATGTCATGGATCATATGGTTAATAATGATCTGAGTATAGAAACACAAGTAAAATGATGATGATATTGATTACACATTACCTTATGAGAATAAGGTAGAATGGTTAATGATTTGTTTATTCTGAAGGTAGTAAAGGAAGTGTTGGGAAATTTCTAGATGACCAATGGGTTATATTGACATTCGAAGGTGGATGGTAGTCATAAGAATATGGCTTAGTGTTCTTAAGTTGTAGTGAGAGGGAATCTGGAAAAATGATCCCCTTGATAAAAAGGTCTATTGACCAAGAATGGTTTGAGGCATGAAGAGAATCTTGATAAGATGTCATGTTGCTTGGGGCACTGTTGAAATTGCCCAGATTGTATTTATGGGTCATTGCATACTTTTATAGAAGTTTATGCAAGAGTGTTATCTTACTGGTTGTGTTATCTTACTGGTTGTTTTCATATGGAAAGGGGAACATAGTTATGAATATGTCTCCAAGACTTTCCATGTGAATATCATGTGAATGACTGTAAACTCTCAATAGAGAGGGAAACTTGGTGTTGAGTATTCCTATGAGACTTGTCATAAGAATGGTTGTAATATCTTTGAGAGGAAGAATATGGAAGTTTGAAATTCTCATGTGTAAGAATGACATGGAAAAAGGTGCAATAGTGAACTTACATGCTAAACATCCATAGATGTAAATGGATGCTTGAGTGCATGAATGGAATGCATTATAAGGTTTCCTAGTATGAAGGAAGAAATGAATAGGTATATGAGACTAGCCATGAGGATGCTTGTAAATTCTCTTTAAAGAAGAATGATAATAAGATCCAATAAATAAGGATAAATGAGGTAAAAAGGGGAAAGTGATACACCTACATATATGTAAATGTACATATACATATACATGATTAAAGGTGTCATATGAATGTCAGAATTAGTGAAATGTGAGGCAAGATTTGTACTTTCAAGATCTAAATAATTCCATGAATGCATGGCTGACCCTATGTTAGAAGGTTCTGATTTTTCTTGATGAAATAATAACTTGAGGGGGATGTGTTCCCTTTTTCCTCAGGAAAGGATAGTATACATTGATGAAAGGGTAAATGAGAAGGGATGATCTATTTCCATTATAAAAGTAAACATGATTATGCATAATAAAGGTGCACGCTGATAATTCCTCATAGAATATTAGGTAGGAATATGAGATGAAAAAGATAAGGTTGACTCGAGGTTGAGGTAATATTAGATAGTGATAGATATGCAATAAGGAAGTTGCATGATGAGACAATTCCATGTGGAGGAACTGTGTGAGGACTCTGTCAGGAGAACATAGTCATAATCTTAATGAATGATGGAAAATTAGACAATAGACTATAATTCTATTTATATAAGAATCATGGATTACATTTTAAAATATCATGTATGAGTACCAAGACAGACAGATGAATGAGGACCTATCTAATCTCTGGTTGGGAAATGTGCGGAATGAACAAGTTCATGATTCATTATGAATGAGAGATTTGATGATGTAGCATGTTGAATTATCCAAGAAGTTCAAGGTGAACATGACTAAGATTGATCAAGAGATGGAATAAGCGGATCCCAGGAGGGATAAATTGTAAAATTAAAGAAGGAAAAGGTGATTAATACTTCCCTCACTATGAAACTCTCAATAATAAGACATATTTGTATGCTTAAAAAGGACAACTATGAAAATAAGTACAACTAGTAACTGAAAGATACAATATTGAATGTGTTTAAATGAATGAGCTTGGTTAAGCTATAGTGTGTGAAGGCAATGAGGCCTTGAAATTAATTCAGCTAGGCTGAAATTTCCTTGATGGGAGAATCCCTTAACTCCTTTTTTGTTGTCTATTATGTTTCTCTAGGATGAGAAACTAATATGATGATGAAGGTAGATATTTTGGCATGATAATGTTGAGAGTTGCAGCTGAAAATTGATTATGGTTGCACGCATGAAAAGATTAGGGAAAATGTGATGGAGTGCATATAGATATGCTAAGGCATATATGAAATTTTTTTACTGAAATAAATGCTATGGTACATGCATTTGATTTAACATGATAGCTAATGTAAAATGTGGTTGTGGTGATGTATGTCATGTGCAAAAATGATTGGAACTGTTAAGGAAGGACAACTTTCAATAGTGAACAACCTCAAACATAAGTGAATGCAAGAAGGTTGTTGATTAAAAAAAATTGCAAAAGGGATTTTAGAAGTCCCCAAGAAGCACCACCGAAGAGGTAATATTAGAGAAGGTACTGGCAGTCATATTAGGTATAAATATTCCATTCCCATGTGACATTAAAGGTAAAATGGATTTGGGTAATAATCCCTTCTAAAATAGTCTATGTTTCGATGGCATGCATGCGATCCGAATGATTTTTGTATTCCATTGATAACCAAGTAGGGTATGATTCAAGAAGAAGAACCTACATGATGGAGGTGTGAACCTATGACAACCGAGGATGATTGAAACCCTTGGAAAAATGCATGAACACATATATGTCATGAATACATTGCCTCATCAAGGAATGATTGTGAACAAACATGCTCAAAAGTAGAATGATGATGTAACACATTAAGGAGATGCATGTGATAAGAGAGTGGGTATATATAGGACTTCCCATTATGGAATAAGTATCTTTCAGTGATCTCTAAAATTGCATAATGGTAAAGAGAGAAATTGGGTGGCCATAAATGTTGACACCCTAGTTACTAATGAAGAAAGAATGCTTGAATGCATTCATGTGAAAATTTTAGTTTCATATATGTTGATTTGAGGTCATGATCAACTGAAGCAGGAAAACACAGTCCTGTTGTAAAAATAAATACGTATAAAACAACCATGTGGTAAAAGGTTGGTTGAGTTCCAACCCACCAAGACAAAGTGCCTAATATGAAAGATAATAATCTGGAAATCAAGGCAAAAGAGCATTGAATGTGAATGTGGTCATGGATATTAGCACATTGATTAAAATCATTTGATGTTTGATTGCATTTTGAAAGGTTGGGTATGCTAAAATAATGCATGTGTAAGGAATGGTATTTCCTTTTCAATTAGATGAATTTGATTGTTAGTATGTGTAATTCTTAATTTTTTTGTGAGCCACTACAAGTGTGCAATGAAAATATAATGGGAATGAGGAATAACAATTTCGATGGATGATTGAAGTGGAAGTTACAGGAAGAGAGGTCTTGGTATGGCAGTGTTGTAAGTCCATGAGTAAGACCAATTCCTATTGATTATAAAATACCCAAACTGCCATGAGAAAGAAATATCATGCTTGTGGGATATAGTTCCTATATGGAACAGATTTGAAAATAGAAATGTGAAAATTGAAATCTGTGGGTGATAGATTTGAAATAATTTCGATTGAAATAATGAAAGCATCTCACGAATTTATGTATGTATGTGATACAGGTGAGAGGAAAAATATCTTTCCCAGGAGGACATATGAAGGATGTCAAAGTTGGAAAGCATGGAAATGGGATACTGTTGTGACATGAGAACCTTGTGATAAGCCATGATCGCCATAGAATGATTTGTTGTGGTGAGACGGGTCGAAGGCACGCTTTCAATAGAGAAAGCATGAGGGATGCCTCACCTATAAGACTCAGAGAGGTCTTAGAAATTTTTCTTGTGTGAGAAATCCCTAGCAAGGAAAGATGGATCACCCAAGAGAATGTATATCAGAGAAGGAGATGCCTAAGCCTAGGCTCGGAGGGTGAGTGACCACAAGGAAAATGAGACTCCAATAGTTTTTGTAATATGTTGATTTTGATCATGCACACAATGGGTATGTGAAAGAAAGAAATGAGCCAAGTTAATGAGATAACCATATGAATGCAGGTCCATGAACTGCATAGATAAGTATTGTGCTAACTTGGGAATATTTCCACTTGAAGTTAAACAACAATAAAAAAAATTGCATGAAATGATAATTAATATGCTTGTTGTTGAAAATTGTTGTAGGCATATTCTGAAATGCCAAAGTCCGAGTAAGGACCATATCAGGAAGAGGAATAACATTGTTGGGATAGTTGAAATAAGAAGGCATGGAAGGTGTTGCTGAGAAATAAATAACATTGAGGACGATGTTCCTTTGAAGGGGGAGGGGATTGTAACACCCCCTCTCTAAACCCTAATTTCATGTAATAAATCACCTTTAGTGATTGCCATGAAATTAAATGTAAATATTGTAAATGTATTATTATTTAATTGTAAATTCTACAATTGATTATGGGGTGAAGCCTTAAAGTATAAGCCATGATATCACTAGTGGAATGAGAGGAGGCCATAAGAAAATAAAGGACCTCAAGCCTTATTCATAGTATTCCACTTAGACATGATTCCAAGACAAATCAGTTAATGAGGGAGGTTGGTAGTTGAACAACCAACCACCCCAATGAATGGAAGTATGGAGGGTTGTTAGAAGACATGAAATGATTAGCTAGAGGACAGTAGGAAATATCACCATGTGTCCCCAGGATTGACCCACGAGTTTCCTTGTGACAGAAGAAATAAAAGGACAGGTGGACAACCTTCCTAATTCATGCGTACAAGAAAAACACACAGGGGGGAGCTAGAGCAAATAAAACCCAAAAAAACCAACCTAAGCTAAGGGGGGCACGAGCTTGATGTTGGGAAGGCATCTTATAAACCTCGAAGAGTCTTGGGCTAGGTGGGTGTATGGAAAATCTCTACCAAGAGTAGAGTGAAGTAGAGTGACCTTCAAATCTTGTTGAGAACCTGAGAGAGATTCCCTAGTGGTATAATGGCTTGGCACGGGGGTGGATGGAATGCTAAACCTGAATGCATATGAGCCTACATTTGGGTGGAAAGGAGAACACTCATAGTCAGTTGGTCAGCTATCAACTATAATAGATAAGTATTTATGTACCCTATATAATTTAAATATAACTTAAGGCTGAATTAAACTATGCTTGTTTGATGATTCGATGGATTTATTTTACAATATAGGTATTTTATGTGTTAATCTCCAGTCGGAATACCTACTATTAAAATTGTACAAAAGTCATGGTATGTGAATTTTATCAAGGGTTTTTACTGTTGTAATTATCCTTGACTATCATTTCAAAGATTGTGCAGATATGACAAATATATGTTGCAAATAGTGATGATCGCAGTTATGACTATACTTGTGAGCATATTCTATTAAGAGTTGCATGGACCTATACATTTTGTGTATATGCAGTTAGTGGTATAATTTCACTGGAGGAGCTGGTAATTATGAAAAGTTTTCATGGTAATGACTATTGGAATTATACTTGTACATATTTCTCTGATAGAATTATCTAGAATCACACAATTATGTGCATGCACAAAGTTTGTGTAAATAATTTTTCTAAGAAACCATTGCTTATATATATATATATATAGAGAGAGAGAGAGAGAGAGAGATAATTAATACACACATACTTTTGGTGATTGTGTATATCCCTGCACGTATGTGAGGTTTTTCCCATATAATTCACTGATATTAGGACTGAAATTATGGCTTGATGTGGTTCATCTTGAGCTAAAAATATATTGTATAGGTATGGACTCTTCATAGTCTGACATTCTACATTAAAACAACCAAGAGAGAAAGCTTTAGCCTGCTTGAATAGGAGGTGTAGTTCCTTGAAGGCTTGTCAGGGATTTGGTAGCCAGTTTTGGTCATGGTCGTCGATCGAGGTCCCTCTTGTATGAGAATTTGTGAAGGATCCAAAGTTGTTAACATTCATTGGACGCATTGGAGGAATTATGACTGTTGGATATATCGGGATGGCGTCAATTAATCTCGATCGTAGATCGATGGGGGAAGGTACTTAAGTTTGGTTGAGGAAAAAGGGTGATGTCATGTTGAAGTCAAACTGATGAAGAAAGATTATGTGTACGATGGGAACATGTGCCAATATGTAATTGGTTGAGACAATATAGGGTGAGTTCCCTCGTGGAGTTCAAAACCTTGGAAATCACTTTAATAGGGGGTGAGTTTGTAGGCTGCAGAGAAGGTATGGTGGGTGTAAAGTGTAGGTCGCTGACTTAGGAGCATGGAGGGTACACGGAGATGGGAAGGTACAAAATTGTACATCCCCGAGTCTGTGTAGATGGAAAAATGGTTGAGTGTCGAGACTTCTCAGACGGACTTATGAAGGGGAGGTACAAAATTGTACGTCCACGAGTCCACAAGTTTGTGTAGATGGAACAATGGTTAAGCGTTGAGACTTCTCGACGAACTTATGAAGGGGAGGCATAGAATTATGCATCCATGAGTCTGCAAGTCCACGAATGAAAAGAAGCTAAGAGTTGGTGGCAGGTTCATGTAAGGTATGAATATAGACCATGAGTCCGCAAGACCTCCACTTGTGAGATCGTAAATACAGTAAGGTGACTAAGTATGGTAGAATGCGTGGGCCACAGAAAGGAAAAGTGTATGGTGGATGACATGGATTTCCAACAAGGAAGCTAGGATTCCATTAGGATGAAAAATTTCCATTAATAATAGGATGACGAGTTGATTGGGGTCATATGTAAACGATGCAATGTGTTGGAAGAATTTCCAAGCAACGATCATTGTAGGCATGTGTGGAATGAAGTTCCATCGTGGTAGGCTAGGTTAGTGCCACGTCATGACTTGGGTGTCACCACGTCAGATGACATGAACAATGAAATGTCACGTGGATGTCACGTGACAGTAAGAGAGATGTTTTCTATGTAAACCCAAGAACTTAGGGAGGTCATATATTTCATTCCATACCTCATTTTTGAGTGAAATTATCGACCTTGGAAAGCTCTTGAAAAGTATAATAGGATGGAGATATGATAGATAATATTTAAGGTTGTTAGAAGAAGAAATAATTTAATACCTCGTCCCTTAAAAAGGTACATAGGGGGTCGATTATGTTACAATATATTTCATACCTTGTGCACCAAGCTAGGTATCAAGGACCCTGAAAAACATATGGTGCTCAAATATCATGGCTTCCTGCATAGATACATCTAACCAAAACTGGATTTTATGGACATCTAATCACTGGGTGAGACATATCGATTTGTTGTCAAAATGGAGATGAAATTTAAACAGAAGAAGCGGGAGTTTGGATATACAAATTCCTCACATTAGAAGCAGGGAAAAGGCAACCCCAACCCACAGAAATAAGGACAGAGAAAGGATTAACCCCCTCTGGACAACGGATCCAAGCTGGAAAAAAAGGGCAATGAGAAGATGAAGAAATACACTAGGAAGTGGTGTGAATTCCATAAAATCCCTTGGCGTAACACCGATTAATGTCGCTTGAAGTAGTCGTTGGTGGTTGAGCTAAAAGCCTCAGATTCAGAGGTAGGTTCCAAATCTAAGTTAGATTCAGACAAAGGGAAGAAAATCATTGACGCAGAACCTAGTGCCACTGTTGCTACCACGAAGGTCCATCCAAATGAATCGGGGGAACTAAAGGAAGGTCAACCCCTTTTTCACTCGTAGATGTGGGTGAAGGGTGCTCCAATGAATTTCGTTGTCAATAACAGAAGCAAAAGAACCTTATCTTAGCATAAGTCATCAAGAATTTGAATCTGTCGATGACACCACACTTGCATCCCTACCCCATCGGGTGGCTCCACCAATGAATAAACCTATGCATCAACCAACAATTTCATCTTCCCTACGACATCAATCCCTGTAAGGATGAGGAATTGTGTGATATTTCCCCCCTTGAAGTTTGTAATGTTAATTTATTCCAACCATGTTTATGGAAACAACATATTGTATATGAGTCTAGACCTCACAGTGTTATTAATACTTTGGGTAGCCAATTGTATATGATACCAGAGGCAGCTCCACCTACCGTTATTTGTTTGATCTTTGCTAAGAGATGCAAGAAGGTCATTTCCCAAACCGGGAAATTTTTCTTCTTCATGATTCGCTCTCAAAGTGAATAGAAGGTCACAGCCACATCCATGGCCTCTGCATAGGGTCTCTCCATGTAGTAGAAGAAAGTGGACAAGATCGTGGAAGAATACAAATACATCTTCTCTTCACCCACTGGGGTGCTGCGACACTGTCAGATCAAGAATTAAATCAATCTAACCCCTAGCGAACCTCTACCCAATGGGCCAGTCTATCGTTGCTTTCTAATGAAAAATGAGGATCAATAATATATCCAAGAGTTGCTTCAAAATGGGCACATCCAACCCAGATCCTCACCATTCAGGAGACAAATTGTACTTTTACATAAGAAATATGTGACTTGGTGACTCTGCATTCATTATAGGGCTCTAAACAAGATCACATTCAGGAACTGGTACCCAATTCTCTGAATTGACGACCTCCTTGACCAACTCAAGGGAGCCAAGTTTTTCAACAAGATTGACCTAAAGTCTAGCTACCACTAGGTCCCAATAGAACATAATGATGTATGGATGATTGCTTTCAATTCCAAATGAGGTCTTTTCGAATTACTATTCATTCCCTTTGGTTTGAAAAATGCTCAAACAAATTTCATGAGATTGATGGACGATATATTTTGGCGCTTCACCAATTATTTTGTGGTGGTATATATGGATGACATCCTCACCTTCAACAAGAATTGGGAAGAACACTTGAAGAATATTTAGCAAGTCCTTCACACTCTGTGAGAAAACAAGCTATATGTTAACTTGGAAAAATGATCCTTCGACATGAAAAAGATCCAATACCTAGGCTACATTTTTTATGAGGATGGTGTGTATGTTGATCCATCGAAGATCTATGTCATTCATGACTAGCCATCCTCGACCACACTAAATGATCTTCGAAGTTTCTTCAGACTTGTCAACTTCTAATGTAGGTTCGTGTTGGGATTCTCCCATATTGCATGGGCCCTCAACCAAGTGACCAAGGGTGGTGTAAAGGAAACTTTCATGCGGGGGAAGTCACAACAACAAGTGTTCGATGATTTGAAACATCGCTTCTGCTCAACTCTAGTACTCTCCTTACCCGATCTGTAGCAACCATTTGAGATTAAGACCGATGCTTCAGACTATGTCGTGAGTGCGTTCCTCACTAAACATGGTCATCCAGTGGCATATCATAGTGAGACACTTTCAGATGTCATCCATAAGTACCCCACCTATGAAAAATAATTGTTTCCATCATACAAGCCTATGGACAATGGAAGTACTACATTCTCGGGAAGGAGATAGTCATCCACAGTGATCACAAGCCTCTATAGTTCATGCAGACACAAAGGAAATTACATAATGATCACCATCAAAAGTGGTCCATGTTATCGCGCAGTTTGTATTTTAGGTTACAAGGCTAAAGGATAAGGGTCAAACTGGCGTAACAAGAACCTCCCCATCCAATGTCACCTTGGTGGGGGGCTCTTTCTTTTTAGGGAGGTTAGCCCAGGGGAGACGTCCTCGTTAACCTGGGGTTTGAAGAGGCAAAGAGTAAAAAGGTCAAAAGTTAAGGTTATCCCTCCTCGCAGGTTACCACCAGTATCAGATAATCCGGCTAATCAGCCAATAAAGAAGTGAATTCCCTGTTGAGAACAGTTGCCCGGAACAAGACAATAACAACACTATATGTATATTTACAGGTTATAAATTTCAAAGGGTTAGTACTTCTTGATTATCTGATTTCATTCAAAAGGAAAGTGACAGATAAGATGAGTTCAACGTTTTACTAATTAGCCAATGAAAAATCATCAATTCATAAATATCTATCACAGAATGACCAAGCCAACAGTATTTACAATGAAACATAGCTCAATAAAGGCCTGACGCCATCATTAATTGTCGAGTTAGAAGGGTTGCTGCGTCAAGTATGACGTCATTCCTAGTTAGTGGCATTAGGATTAGTTAGGGTTTCAAAAATTAAAGTTTTAAAAGATGAATTTGCACACCTCAAGCTCAACGTTGGAAAGAAAATCAGTGCCTTAGGGTTAATGGAGTCAAATTAAGGGAAAAATATCTCAGGAGGATTTAAAATTTAAAGACTAGAAGGTTATGTTCTATGGTGCTGCAATGGCAAGGCCCTAGAATCAAAACCCTAAGGGAAGGAGGCTCATTCCGGTGTTGCTTAAGCAAGGCCTCATGCTCCTTCCTCTTTCTCTAAATACTCTTGGCAAAAAGGCTGGCTTCAAGGTACAGATCTAAGGGAGAAAAGTGTTGCAGGAGCAAGGCTTCTCAAACCCTAAAAGTTTAAAACCATAGGTGTAGAGTTAACTAGGCCTAGGACGTCACCTTTCTTCAACCTATAACTTTAATGCTAACTCAGAAAAGGGAGGATAAGTGTAGCAACAACTAGGCTATATCTTCCTTTATCAATGGCTTAAATTGTTTCTCAAGCATGGGGACATATAGCAATGACCTACTAGTGTGCTTGCTACCTAGGGTTTCAAGATTCAGCAATATAATAGCAATATAATAGCAAATGTAAGAAATTAAGCCTACAACCATTCAATTAAGAATTTTTGCATGAAAAATTCACTTACATATCATGAAGAATGCATAATCAAACCCTAGTTGTAAACCTTCCATGAGAGAAACACCATAAATGCCA
>SNQJ01S0029042.1:8493-37739 GCA_010110895.2 Picea sitchensis | reverse complement strand
CTGATGCATATATAAGAAAGTTATAATGATCAAACATGACACATACCATGATACCTTGGACCAATTACCTCATGGAGCAAGAGTCTTCTCTGATGCAAGTCCAAGCCAATGGTGATGGACGTTGTTTCTGCTAACAGGACAAGTCTGACGAAGAAGAAGAAAGATGGGCCCTCTAGGGCCATGCTGAGGTCAATGTTTCTCTCAGTACTCCATGTCTAGGACCCGTGGGCCTCGAGACATGATCTCCTAGTTATCCCTAGAAAACGGGGATAACAGTCCACATACTTGTAGAAGTTCCATATCAACATCAAATATAAGATAGGGAGCACCAATCGTGTCGCTGACTACCGCAGTCGACCTATAGTTGACACCTTAACCACAGTGCTCCACTCTTATGGACATGAGGCATCCGAGTGGCCCGAACTCTACAAGAGTGATCCTGACTTCGCTACCAATTACCATATGCTAGGCAATGGAACGATTGTAACTAAATTTCATATTCAAGATGGATTGTTATGCCATCTGGGCCACCTCTGTGTTCCTTCAACCGAGTGTGCGAAGCTGATTTGGGAAGCTCACTACAGTCGGATGGCGAGACATTTTGGCATGGAAAAGACCGTGGAACTACTAAAAACTTATTTCTAATGGCTGAAAATTTAATAGGACATCAGCAAGTATATCAGGTCTCGCACTTCCTGTGCCATTTCCAGACCAACCACTAAGAATAAAGGCATGTACACTCCTCTACCTACTCCCGAGAGACCATGGGAATCCATCTTGATGGACTACATGTCAGGCATTCCTTCAACCAGGAAGGGAAATGACTGTTTTTTTGTGGTGGTTCATCGATTTTCTAAGATGGCCATCCTCACAAATGTTATCATACAAATTGGTAAGTGCGGACACAAACAGATCTCCCTAATTTCACCTCGAAACTAGAACAAAACAAGAAAGAATATAAAACTTTCCCTAAGTTTTAATTATCAAGCATACTAACTAACAAGAGATAAATGGCATACCTTGTAAATGTCGTTTGTCCTCGCTAGTTCCATCCTCACTCCATTCCAAGGCTTATGGGATGTTGAACCTGTAGAAAAGACACAAGACAATGTAGTGAAAGAAACAACGTATACTCAACAAAACCTATGTATTGTTGGACACACCTACCACACATAGTGGGGGGGTGAATGAGTGTGGGTCTCTTTTTCCAAAAACTTTCCTCTTACACAAAACACCTTAGTTAATATTCAATATTTATTCATTACCCATTGTTTTCATTTATAACCAGTTAGATGTGAACATATATCAGCAACATATATGAGTAATATATCATCAACAAGTCATCGCCACAATGAACACAAAGAACACAAGATGTATGTACAATTTTTCTTTTTATTATGGACAACAATCTGGGGTTTTCCAGCAACAACTGAATAGAGTACAAATCTACAAGAGCAATAGCTCTATAATGCAAGACTCAACTTACACCCTCAGCATCAACTAAGATGAGGCAAAAATCCTCAACAGATATCAATCTGTCAATAGGTACGCGACCTATCAGTAGTGCATCCAGCATGTGTACGTGCTCTGGCTCACTACAGCTAGGGTACGTACATGGCTAGTGTATACAACAACATGTGTATACCTTCTAAGTTGTTAGGGTTTGTCCTTCAAGATCAACTCAGATTCTCTGCAATCAATATATCATTTTCTTATGTCTCTGACTGTCCAATCTGACCACCAGCCAGTCACAACACCTCCAAGATCTCCAATAGCTTTCTCATGCTCCATAATAAATCAATATGAATGTTATCTCAAACATGTATAAACAACTAGTATAACATAACAATCATGTCACCACTGAATCACAAGATTACTGCTCACTCCATCAACCAAATCAACCAAACTAAACCACATCATAGAAGCCATTTCAAGAATTCCCTAAGAATTCACAACACATGAAATTATAGTATCCATCAAGATAATAGTGTAACCATACTAGTGTCTCAATGATAGATCTGAGCTCATATAATGCAGATCTGGAACCTGCCTTATCATCCAAGAGCTTGGCACCAACTCAAACACAATTATTCATCATTCCATCCACTATACACGCCCTGTCCTCATACAACCCACGTGTGTACGCACCCTGGCCCATTACAACCCGCGTATACCTCAGAAACTAGGGTTTCTGAAGCTCCGAGACTTTTGTCATCAAGATCTCCAACATTACTGAAAATTTGATGTTTCCATGAGATCCTCCTCTCAATTTATTCCTCAGAATAGATCTTCAATCATGCTCAAGAGATCCACACCAAAGATGCTCTCACAAGAAGCTCTCCATCAATACTCCACAAGATAATCTCACAAGAAGCTCTCCATTGATCCACACAAAAAGGGATTTTATCCAAAAAATGTACATAGCACAAGAGATCCTAGCTTCTTATTTATACTTTCATCATCTAGGTCACTTAACCCATTTCTAGGTCACTTAATCTATTTTCCTTATTTTAGGGTTAACCACTTTCCATAAATAGAAAGTTCTCCAAAATTTTATCATTTAAATATTCATTCTTGATTTTGTCACTTCTTTATCATTTAAGTAATGATTTCTTCTTTTAGGTCACTTTGACTTCTTTGACCTTGGGGGGTTGAAGTCTTCATATGGGGGTTCTCCAACTTCATAAGGCCATAACTCTCAAACCATGAGGAGTTATGTGACATTCCACATACCACCGAAATTGGCATGACAAACACTATCCATCTAGGATAGTTTCACCAACAACTTCATTGATATTCATATCATTATTCCACATATAAGCATGGGTCCTCCAACCATTCTTCTAGGATAACTCAATCCGCAAAGTGTCTTCCCGTGAGGGATTTCACCATAAGGGGACCACTTAGGAGTTCATCCATTTGTGCACCTTATCAATCATGATAAGACAATAATGAGTCATGTTTTCATCAAACAAACTATGCATCATCATGTATCAATGAAAACTCATTGATTCATCTTCATCTATGCATCATATCAATGATCCATCTTTATTAATTGGTTTCCACTTTGACATATATCATTCTCATCAAGGACTATGCATCATATCAAAGATCCATCTTTATCAATTGGTTTCCACTTTGACATATATCATTCTCATCAAGGACAATACATATACATTGTTCATCAATCATCAATCAATCCATTACTTGACATCAATTAATGACATCAATCAATAAAACCATTTTCATCAATGACACATGATCCAACAATCTCCCAAATAATCAAATCATTGGCATCAATGCCAACATGATCCAACATGTATGTGATCAAGGAGTCATACAATAAAATAAGACCAATTTTATGGGAAATAAATAAATTACTGTATTATAAATATGAAAATGAGAATACAACCAATGCCTTGATGTTGGAAGGTCCCTTCCAACAGTTCCTTGCTTCCCACACACTTCTTCTCCATGGATTCTGAGATAAAAAATCTATCTTGAAAAAGCAAAGCACTAGCCAACTAACTTTCCCCATGAGAACTCCTCTCCTTTTATAGGATGAAAAGGATTGGATGAGTAGGTTAGGATGATCCCAAGAGATCATGGATGTGACTCAGATCCAAATCAATCGGAGGCCAAATCACCCTCGAAGCTTCTCTTCTAAAAGAATCGAGAAGATGTTATTTTTCCTTTGTACAAAAATCGTCACACCCTTAACATTGAGCAAACTATGATGATGTCGCAGGAAACTGTGGTGCAACCTGCGACGATCCTAGATTGTCGCACCATTAACACTAAAAAAGGTGCGACGATCCATTTTTCTAAGTTTTTTGACAAAGGAAAAGTATAATTCCATCTCTCTGGGAAAATGTATCTTCATTCTTCTTCAGGGAATCGGGCCATTGATCCTTCTCAAGACAAAGGATAGGTTTCATCATTAATGGTCATAGGGGTGACTAAAATAATGTGTAACAAAGATCCCCCAAAAGTATGAAGTTAGAACAGAGTGATAGCTGAAATACTTTGTCGAGTGTGTGTAGGGAACAAGGAACACGTCGGTCGGAAACCTGCCAACAAATAAGGAAATACAATACAATAATATGTCATCACTGAGGTAGGAATTCCCATACTCAGAATACAAATGACTCAAAGAATAAATTCTGACATGCAAATATCCATGTCAAGTAAGACGGGTCATGGCCACCAAACATACACTGTGGACCCATGCCATTATGACTCAAATATGAACATAGCCACCAAAAATACAGTGTGCATCTATGTGTTAAAGACTCAAATTTGAACATAGCCATGAGACATAAACTGTGGATCTCTACAACAGTACAATTTGAATATACTCCAACGCAACCTAAATCTATCAGAAAAGATCTAGGGTATTCATCTCCATCACTCTATAGTACGAATCTAACCATGTGAATAAATGTTTTGAAGTCCAACATGGTAGAAACCACTTGATTATCGGTCATTAGTGAATATCGTTAACAAGTGAGAGGTAAATCACCATTAATGTCAATGAATCCCAAGCTACACTAGTACAATCCAATGAGTGTGAATTTATGAGTTGAAGTCGAACACTCAGTGAAATCTCCCGAACATGAGTCAATAATGAAAACCCACTGTCGAAAATGAGGAAACCTTCCATTGAGGCATGCACGTTCCAAGGTACCAATTAGTTTCTAAGTCTAATTCATGGATAATGAGTTGAATTCAACAGGAAAATACTCATCATAGGAGGACCTTAATGTATCCCCCATCAAAGACACGAAACAAGTAACAAAATTTGAAGTAGATCAGAATAACAAGTGATTTAGGACTAACTCAGGGATGGTCGACGCAATAGAAGGCTTAAGTACTGCAGAAATGGTCCACTCAATAGAAGGATTTATGGGTTTAACTTCTCTTTGAACATATTGACAACACAACAACTGTCTTGGAAACACTGACTCTACAACAGGGATCATAGACCAATTTTTAATCTTATAAAGGAGTATAATCAAGAGACAAGTAGATTTTCCAACCTCGACACAAAGAAATTGAAAGGGTGTCATGTAAAAAAGTGACTCTTCCATAGAATATAGGTTTAGATACATTTCTTTCTCAATTTCCCCCCACCATTTCTGGCGAGTACCTCTTTATTTTTACACAAGATTGAGGAGGATAACATATGCTTGAACTGTAAGCTCATCCTTCAGATGATTCCCTCGGAGTATGTTTAACAAACCCTAGGAAGGAGTGGTTCAGTCCCATATGGCCCTTTCAATGTTTGTTTTATGAGTCCAAGGAAAGAAAAATCAGGGGTTTTTCATATTTAGAGAGTCTAAAAAACACTTAAAGAAAACTCCAAAATGTCTTTTTTCATAAAGTATTCTGATGAGACCGAAAAAGAGATAATCTATCATTCAACATACATTTTCTTCAAATACATTAACGGGCGTGAAAAGAACAAGATTTCTCGAAAATCGTTTCATGTTTAGAGATTTTGAAAAGAGATTAAAGGGAACACCAGGGGGTTCCTTTTTCGTATAACCTTTACAAGTCCAAAAAATTGATAAAATTTTACTTGGTTACATTCTCAGGTAGTTGCGAGCATGAGAAAGAACAAATACTAAGATCGGGATTGTTTTTTCATTCTTACACAAGATTAAAACAAAACAAAACTATGCTTGGGATAGATTTTATTTTTACACAAGCTTAAAAACTAAAAAAAAATATGCTTGGACCTGGTTTAATTTTTACACAAGCGTGAGCCAGAGGAAACTATGCTTGAGGTAGGTGGTTTGATTTTTACACAAGCTTGAACCAAAGTAAAAACTATTCTTGTGATTTCCCAACACATTATCCATGGATGGTTGGTACTTTGTCCCCAACTTAAGAAGCTAGCAACTTAACTTTAGCATGAAGTCTAGAGGCTGTAAGAAAATCCCCCCCAAGATTTGTTTCATCCAACTGAAAAGGAAAATGAAAGGAAGCTTCAAATACTAGACATAATACTTGACTAAACAGAGAGGGGGGGGAAATTGATTTCATTTTTTAACGAGCTTAACACAGGAATAGGAACTATGCTCGAGAATCCAGGTTCAATCTCGAGACCTCTGTTTCATTTTTTAAATACATTGAAATGGGAGAAGAACTATTATCGTAATCTCTATTACATTGTTTAATGAGGTTTCCAGAGAGACTCAAAACTATCCTCAAAGCTACTTTCATTTTTTAACGCGCTGGAAATCAAAAAAATATGCTCAAAGATGGTTTCATTTTTTAATGAGCTTGAAATCAGAAAATGATGCTAAAAAATCTCATGGCTTCCAAGGAGATGATGATCCGGAAGGAAACCATGTCATGGGACAAAAATCAGTCATTGATTCCAAGAGATCTTCACTCTATGGAAGAAACACACTTTGGACAAAAGATATGTCGAGGGATGCAATAGGGGTAAGGAGGTCAGGATCCAATAGCCCTATCGAAGAGATCACCATGTCAACTACCACATGTAAGTCATAATATCTTGAGCTTACAGTGAGGGGATGATCTACATCGGCAACTGAAGGAATGGGAAATAGCGCCACATAATTGACCTCTGGCAGGGGTGATATCGACTGCATATATGAACCATTTAGGGAAGTAATTGAGTTGACGATCAAATCAAGGCCAACAAAGGATAGTTGATCAATAGTCACAACTCTTCCATTGTGAGGGAAATATATCACACGAAAAAGAGTGGATATGATAGATTTCATGGCATAGACATAATCTCTCCCAAGGAGTAATCGAAATCCAAGGGATCGTGGACTACCATGACATCAATAAAGACATTTTTCCCTCCAAAAGTTATGGGAAATTGAGTAAGGGTTCCTAAAGGTTGATTGGTTCTTCTGTTGAAAGCCAACATATTCTGCATAATCGACACAAGTTGAGGATAACCCAAATCTTTCAAAGCAATATAGGACAAAATATTAATGGACAAACCTTCATATATCAACGTTTGAAGAACGTCTCGACCACAAACCAGTGTTGTATTCTTGAAAGGAATGTGAGAGGGAAGACAAGGTTCAATTAGCACACCCCAATCAAGAAGGATGGCCTCATTACTTGGAGGAGGTTCGACGGGAGAAGGAGGAATACCCCCTAGCATGGTAGATTCTGTATCAATGAGAAAAACATGGGTAGAATCGGGTTTACTCTCTAGCGGGAGAGTAAGATCGACTGATGATGAGATCTGATCGATCACTTGAATCACATTCTCCAAGGGGAGAATGGGGTCGATGGGTGGAAACAGATTGACCGCTTTGGTGACACTCTTTGATAGGAGAGTGGGATCGACCAAGGATGCGATCGGATTGACCACTTTGTCAATCGGTTCAACTAAGGACATGATCATATTGACTACCTGATCAACCAGACTAATCGATAAAGGGACGGTATTGATCATTCGATCAATTAAAGGTGGGTCGAGAGTAAGTCTGCGGTAAGAAGATAGAAGTTGAGGTTGGGAAATAGTCATGTCTTCTAGTAATTTCAAGGCTTCTTCCATATGAGGGAAAATGTGAGTTTGATGACTCCCTCCGCATAACCTACACGGTAACTTGACTCTACGTTTCTTCTTCCCAATGGTATCCTGACTAGTTGAAGGGAGGTCATCAACATGTTGTTCAGAGGTTGACGACATGGGCTGGAAAGGGTGTGTAGACCATGCTTCTATAACCTTGGATAGACTAGGGAAATCCTTAATAAGATGGCTACCCTTATAAAGAATGCAAGGGTACTTGGGTTTATAGGTTGTTTGGGTGATCTTGACATCATCAACACTCTCAGCATGAGTAACAATAACGTTTTTTTTTCCAACATGTCTGGCAATGGTTGGAAGCTTGATCCCTTGTTTATTTTTCTTCTTCGTATTCTTCCTTTTTTTCTTATTCTTATCCACCAGGTTACTATATTCAGAGCTTTCAATCAGTGAAGAAGATGAAATGGAAGAATACATTTCAAGTGGAGAAGGTTAAGAAGATCTTACTGGTGAAGAAGGTGAAGGATCAACATGAGGTTGATTTTCTTGGGGGTAAGTTCTTACAACCGAAGCACGTACTACATTCGAGATTACCAAACTGGAAAAAAACCATAACGGCAATTCAATCATGAGACCTGGAAGGCTCAAAGTAGCGATGTAAGGAGGACCAACGTTTCCATAAGAAGGAAAAAAAAAATGTTCCCCTGGAGCGGAGGTTGCTTCTTTGGTCATTATGGGAACTGACGCCGTTAAACATAGATCCAACCTAGAGTATGCTAGGGAAAATAAACAACTCACGTTAAAAATCTAGGAAGCAAGCAAGCAAACAAAACCTTCTCACAATGAACGCACTAGTTGGTCATGAAATTCAACGTCGCGAGAACAATGTAAGAAGGGGCTGAGGTAGAGCGGGTGAAAAAGTTACGTTGACGACCTGCTTAACGGACTTACACCCTGGTGCAATCTCCCACACAGAATCATGTGTATACCCTCCAAGGAGCCCGAGTGAGTTTGTCCAATGTCGATTCCAGGTACCGTGAAGACTTTCCCCTCCATGGTCACCTTATGTAAAGACTCTAAAGATATAGGCCACTAAGGTTACCAATTAGGTCAATGATGTATGGGGAAGAAGTCGGCAGTCTGATCCATGCGCAAGGGAAGGGTATCTAAGCCCGAAATCGCCTCGAGAAGGTCCCCACAGGATTTTCTTCTCAAGTGACCCCCAATAATATGCGAAATCTCTACACTAAGACCAGCAAAGCAGGGTGAGTAACTCTGTCGGCCCTAATGTGACAACATGATTGACTCTTGTGTTATAAGGGCTTACCAGGAAAAAATGTAGCAAGTGGATTTCACCACTCCCTAACTCAATATTCTATGTTTTTTTTGCAACTTTGAAAAGTTATCTTTCACACCTATTCCAAAGCCCTACAACTAATCTAATGTAGGTTTTCTACCAGAAAATACAAAAATGTCTAATCAATTTTTATAAGCGCTTTATTTTAAAGTTGTTGTTTACTCAAGAGGAAAATGTCGTGGACTAAATGATGTTTTGGCCGACTCTAAAAAATGCAAAGAAATGATAATGCAAATATTTCACTTTGATGAAAGATATATTATGAGAAGGAGAAACTGTTTATCATTCACATATGCACAATGTCCCAAAATTTGATTAAACTCATCTATATCAAGATCTTCAGGAAATGAGTCGATTCTTGCCCCCCCAAAAAATGTCAAAAATCATGCAATTTCACTACTTCAAATGCAAATATGCCCCCAATCTAATGTAAAGTAAGAAATTAAAAATGTTTGTTTTCAAGACCAAAAAATGTCAAAAATCATGCAATTTCGCTACTTCAAATAGAAAGATGCCCCCAATCTAATGTAAATCAAGAAATTTAAATTTTTTGTTTTCAAAGATACACTAAAAGCAATAACGAGCTTCTTCAAAATAATAACAACCCAAACTACAATTTTTTATTTTAACAGGAACTATTCAATAAAATAAGTGTTCTTTCACTAAACAATTCTAAAGAAAAACAATGCTTTGTAACTAAAAGACACTCAAAGAAAGAGATCAAATCTTTCAAAAGAAAACATGCTAAAACAAAGCAAAGAATGGTCAAAATCAAATTCAAATATTGTTAAGAAGACTGTAATCAAACTATAATCAAACCCAAAAAATCACCCCAAAACCATATCTAAAATCTAGGCAGGTAAAACCGCCAAAAGCTAAAAATTTTCCCAATCATCATAGGTTGTAGGATTAACATAGTGCGACGATCCTAGATAGTCACAGGGAACAGAAGGCCACAGAGGGACGAAGTCACACTCTCTCTGCAAGGAAAAGTGCAATGATCCTAAATCGTCGCATTGTCCCTCAAAGCAGGGTGCGACGATCAAAGGAAAAAATGGAAAAAATAAAAAGTAAGAAGGCTTTCCAGTGAAATTAAATAGTCAACGAGTTAATATGGATCTCCCAGTGACTCAAAAATAGAACCCAAGAAATCAAAGAAAGAAATCAAGACAAACTAGGAAAATAATCTGCTCCCCAGTATGGTCGCCAATTTTATTATCAGGCAAATCGATAAGTGAAGACACAAACAAATCTCCCTAAATTCACCTCAAAACTAGAACAAAACAAGACAGAATATAAACCTTTCCCCAAGTTTTAATTATCAAACATACTAGCTAACAAGAGATAAATGACATACATTTTAAATGTCTTTTTTCCTCACTCCATTTCAAGGCTTATGGGATGTTGAACCTGTATAAAAGACACAAGCTAACGAAGTGAAAGAAACAACGTATACTCAAATAAACCTATGTATGTGATTACGGAGTCATACAATAAAATAAGACCAATTTTATGGGAAATAAATAAATTACTGTATCACACACTTATTCTCCATGGATTCTGAGATCAACAATCTATCTTGACAAAGCAAAGCACTAGCCAACTAACTTTCCCCGTGAGAAATCCTCTCCTTTTATAGGATGAAAAGGATAGTTTGAGGAGGTTAGGATGATCCCAAGAGATCAGGGATGCGACTCAGATCAAAACTGATCGGAGTCCAACTCACCCTCGAATCTTCTCTTCTAGAAGAATCGTGAATATGCTCTTTTTCCTTCATGCGAAAATCGTCACACCCCTAACACTGAGAAAATTGCGACGACGTCACAGACCACTGTGGTGCAACCTGTGACAATCCTAGATTGTTGCACCCTTAACACTAAGAAAGGTGTGACGATCCTTTTTTCTAAGGTTTTTGACAAAGGAAAAGTATAATTCCATCTCTCTGGGAAAATGTATCTTCATTCTTCTTCGGGGATTCATGCCATTGATCTTTCTCAAGACAAAGGATAGGTTTACATCATTAATGGTCATAGGGGTGACAAAAATAATTTGTAACAACAACCTGCAAGAATAATTCCATAAAGGAGGCCACTTCCAAGCTATTATTCGAACGAGTGTGGGTACACCTCAGGATACCACATACCATCATATCAAATCAAGACAACAAGTTCCTCATCACATTCTATTATAGCCTTCGGTCACTGTTGGACACCAAGCTGACCAAATCCACTGCCTTCCACCCAAAAATTGATGGCCAGATAGAGGTCATCAATAGAATGACCATGCATATATTTCCCATGTACAACTCCAAACATCCATGCACATGGGATGAGATTCTCCTATGTTCAATACAACTACAAAAAATCCCTATATAGCTCGACCAACCAGAGTCCCTTTCAGGTGGGGTTGGGATTTCAACCATTGGGTCCCATTGATGTCTCACTACCCCTTGTATCCACATAGGAAGAATCATCCCATGCTCAATATGAAGCTGACAAAGACACCAAGTTTATTGAACAAATTCAACACATCCGACAACAAGTCCATGATATTTTACAGAAATCCAATGCTAGTTGTTATCGCACAATTTGTACTTTGATAGAAGGAGAAGTAAATGGAAAGAAAATTGGCGTAACTTGAGGTTATCCTATCACTGTCACCTAAATAGGATTCCTCTTTCTATTTAGGTTTGTAGGCCCAGGGGAGACATCCCTGGTGACTTGGGGAATTGAGAAGGCAAGGCCAAGATGGCTATTAAAAGGTCCCCTCTCACAAGTCACCACTGATCAGAAAGTCCCGAGTTTATAACCAATAAAGTGATAATATATCAAGATGTACCTTCCTGGAACAAAGAAACAAGAAACTATATATATTGCAAGTACAACTTGTTGGTTAGCACTTCATAAAACCACAAACTTTCTCAATAAAAGCAATTGGCTGATATTGATGAAGTAAATAGAAAATCAACAATATTTATGAGGCAATACTTCACAAAAAGTGCCTTGAAACAACTTCAAAATGACTAAGAATAATCAACCATTAACATCATAATACTATCATTTATTAGAATCAAACAAGGTAATGCATTAATCAACCTTTTCAATTGCTTTTAGAAGCTTTTAATGTTGCAATGCATGGTTGTATCTTAATTTATTAACAACATAAATAATGTTAGTAGGTTAGGCTATTCTAGTGTTAGAAGTAGTGAGTGAAAAGATTAGAGTGTAGTTTTTGATGGTTGTTTTGATCAATCACTCAATAAGAAGTCGTAGACTAGTGCCTTTAGGGTAATGGAGTCAATAACATGGCAGAAAATTTTGAAGGAAAATGATGATAGTAGGAGAGTCAAAGACAAGATAGATTAATAGTTGGAGTGTTGGTAACCCAAGGCTCCAACTATCAAACCCTAGGGAAAACTAGCTACTAAGGTGTAGGCAACCCTAGGCCTTAGTAGAATTTCCTCCCTCTTTAACTCAATGATGAAGCAAAAACGCCTAAGATGAAGAAAATAAAACTAGGGTGTTGCAATGGCAAGGCCCTAGCAAATGCTTCAAGAAAATCGTCCTCTTGACAAGATCTAGTAGGTGAAGGATTTTAAATCTAGGACAATAACATGTTCTAGTCTTCCTAGGATTTAAGAAAGCAATCTCATAATATTAATGTAAATGCAGGATAAATAAGAATATAACCATTCAAATAAGAAGAACTGCAGAAATTTCACTTACATACATCAAGAATCATCAAGCCAAACCCTAGTTGAACACTTCCACCAAGAAACTTGTCAAAATGCTCCAAAATTTAGCCTTCCTCAACAAGTGCACCTAAAATTTCAGCCAAGTAACCCTAGATAGGGCGCAAAGTTCAGTCCTCACAAGTGTGTGTGAAAGATCATCTAAAATACAAGGGCTAAAACCCTTATTTATACAATATCACTGACTAGAATTAGGTCAAAAAGGTTGGCATGGCCAGTTACATGTAATATCCACTTTTTACATTAAATGACATAAATAAACCCTAGAAAAAGCAGAAAAGGTGACTTCATTCCCTTTTAGGGTGACGTTAGGCCTTCTCAGGGAAACGTTAGCCTCCAGGAGCAAAACGTTAGGCCTCCTCGGGCCTCCAGATCATGCCACACGTGCCACTTGGAACATAACTACCTCCAAAGTGTCCAAAATGTTGGGTAACGTTATGGTTCACATGGGTGACATCATGTGACTTCCAAGGCCTACATCATAGTGAGTAGGGAAAGACCCCCCTGGGTCCAGGCCTACCAGGGTATCTCTAGTGGACCTTCCTCCTCTCTCTCTGGTGAAAACCTGTGATCTGTCTCTGCCCCTGGTCGGGGTATCAGGATCCATATGGTGGGATTTTATCCCTATGGAGGTCTAAAATAATCATCTCCCCATATCTACTTGTTCATCAGGTGTGGCCCTGCAACAACAACAAGTACGCCCTCCATGGGCTCATAAGTCACAGGGATCATAAAAATGTAAATCACATATAATAATCAAGTTATTTAAACATGTGCATGAAACCCCCTTTCCTAGACAAGTGCTCAAAGGAGTTATGTTATTCTACAAGACAAGTTTGGAGGGGACGCTAGGATGTCCTATTGAGATAGTTCTCATTAGATGTGGATTGTTTCCAGGTGAAGACAAATACAGGCCATGCAAGTGGGTGAGGTGGTAAGGGATGTCTGAGAAATGGGTGCAATGATGACAAGGGAATTTATGGCTTACATGTGGGTGCCTCTAAAGAGGATGAGTTTCACCTTTTCATGGATACAAGTGTTTCCAAGCCCATTCATGCCTTTTATCTTGTTTATCTTATAGATTTTTTTATTTCAAGAGACTAGTTAGGGGACACTGCCCTGGCTTGGTGACTAGTGGTGACAATGTTACCCACAAGCATTTAGCGGAGATGAGAAGGTTGGCTCGTGATGAGACCCCATTTCTCTTGTCTATGCCACCAAGAGCCACTACCCTGGTGTGGTGACCAGCTGAATGGTAGTTTCATACCGCTACATTCCGATGGACCTAATAATATGGCTCGTAATGAGACCCCCTATCCTCCAACTAGGTCTTTATTTTATTATTTTATGGGTCCCTTTGTTTCTTGCTGAGAATCCTTTTATTTCTTTCTCAAGGATCCCTGGGAGAAGCATCTGAAGGTTTCATTTTTTTTATTTTATCTTTTGCCAACTACTTTTACCTTCTAGTCCTTTAACCCCTTCTTCCCACAAGTTAAGGTACAACCATTTGCTAGCTTGGAAAACCCAATGCTCGGACCAGTGTATGGGATGGATGAGAGGGAAAAAGATGAAAACTGGTAAGTATGGTGGGAATGGATGATGACCTTTTATGAATCCCATCCCAGTGGAAACTCAAACCCTATAGGAACCATCTTACTAGGGAATCCTGTCATTCCCCCCAAGTGTAGACAAGTGGAAAGGTATAAGGTCCAAGCACACGTTATAATTAAAAATAATTAAATGCACATATTCAAATGTTTTGAGAATCAGAGTGACACATACCATGATACCCAGACTCATTACCTCATGGAACAACACCCACTACTGTTGAAGGACCAGGCCGATGGGATGGATGTTACTATTACTGACAAGGTGGAGGCACTGAAGAAGAAAACGATGGGCCCTCCAGGGCCAAGATCAAGTCGATATGGCTCTCGGTATTCCATGTCTAGGACCTGTGGGCCTCGAGACATAATATCCTTAGTTATCCCTAGGCTAGGGCATAACATCTGGCTCTAACTCGGGGACATGTTCTCACCATAGAGTGCATGAGAACCTCAACATATATGGCATAATCTGTGACCAACTTGATCTCAACATAAGACTATTAGAAATCATCTGGGGTGGTGATATCACCCCTGCCTCATATATATATAGAAAATGAAAGCAAGCATATATATAAATGGAAAAACAACTACCCTAGCATGAAATGAAGATGGTATATACAATGAATGCAATATGTCTACCTACTTACCTATACCTATCTGTTGGTTGAATGTTAGGTGTAGTCAAATAACCAGTGAAACCATCCTAGTAATATCTCACAATACATGCCTATGTGCTTCATCATAAACCAAAATAGTGATAAGTTAAGCACAAAGATAACATGAGTTAGAGAATGTATTGTATCATCGTAAATCATAAAGTCTAGCTCATGGAGGCGGGAAGGAGGGAAAAAATCATGCCAAAACATACTCTCAGGAAAGTTCTTATTCCATCTAAGAAAGGGATTATGAAAATTCAAGGGTTCAAAAGACCGACTCAAAGAGTCTGAATGATGGCTACCTCGAACATTTTCACAACCTGAGGTCGGGAAGTGATTAACAAGAAACGAAAGGATGACCGATAATTTCTTAAGGGAAATATGGAAGACTGTGATAGTAAACTTCTTCTTAAGGTACCAAACCTTCCCCTAAAATCCAAAAGGAGGCTTTGTCCTACAAAATACTTGGGATAAGGGATATGTTTCCAAACCATACCCTCAGTGACACATCGAGGTAAAGTAATCAAAGGGAGGTAGAAAATATCATCATAAGTATTCTTCTTTAGGCAAGCAACTTCCTCACTCTCTGAGAAAAACGATGGTTGAAAATTTTCTTCATAGAATAAATCTGAATGCTCAGAGGAGTACTCATCAATATCATCAAGGTATGACAGAAAATCATTAGGAGAATATGGGATTAGGTCAACCCTAGGTGTTTGGAAAGTATCAATATTTGTTGGTTTTCCCTTTATCTACTCTTATTCTATTGGTCTTGAGTATTCCTTATGGGGTATTCTAATTCTCATTGAACATTACAGATTGACCCTGGTTCAGAACTAAGAAGCTTCCCAACAAAATCCCTTAAAGACTAGCGGCCCCTCTGGTAACCTAGAAGGAAATGCAACACACAGAGTGTACTATGTAGTCTCACCTAAGATATCTCTATGGGTCGTTGCAATACTCAGGTGTTTTCAACCTGAAATTGAGAGAGATTTGTGGTTCTGAGTCGTAAACCTTATTCAATCCATCTAGCATGTAGTTATAGCATTCAGTTTATGCATGCATGTGGGATACCAGATATACTTAGTTACTCCATTCATATAACATTCATCAACTAATCAGACACAAAGATGCATTCATGAATTCACATAACACAGTGTTACCGTGGTTCACCCCCTCCTCGGCTACATCCACAAAGATCCGTCTCTCAAGATTTTATTATAGTTTGGAAATATCCCACGCCGCGCGTGGTTACAATATTACTTCTCCCTATTTCCCACAGGCTCCTCAATCACTACGCGGCTGAATAGATCACACCAGGCTCCTTAGCCTGTGATCTAACCCTCGGGATCGAGTCGTTCACTCCCTCATTATATCACCATCTGAATGAGTCATACAGTCCTTACAATTCTCTCTCCCATTTTCCCTCTGTGTGTCTCTTCTCTCCTCCCCTAAGTACTACTTATTTATATCTTCAGCTCACCATCCATTACAATGCATTACAAAAACCCTAACCCTAGTGTCGTTAAGTCTTCCATGAATGTATGCTTCGTCTGCCTCTCCTACACGTGCTTCTTTTCCTTGCAGCTATATTTTTCCTCTTGCATGCTTCTCCTCCAAAAATAGCCTTTATTTTTTATTCGACCTGCATCCAACAGGTCCATAACACTGACATTTGGCTCGTCCCGAGCCACCTAAATCTTATTTGATTCTTCAATCTCTCCTGAGATAGCCTGGAAATTCTCTGTGAGTTCCTTTACTTACGTTTGAGACTACGTGGTCTTCTCTCTGAGTGTGTCCAATACTTTCATGACAATATCGTCACTGATCATATGTGCGCAGTCTGCATGAGTTTGTGCCATGTTATTATTTATGTCTTCCGCTTGTGAAATGACCTATGTTGCCCACTCCTGAAGCGGTTCCATTTGAGCTTGGAGGTCCTTCTTCTGCGCCTTCGCGGTAATGAGTTATGCCTACAGTTTATTCATATCTTGCACTCCTTTAAAGCGCTCCATGATCGACATTGTCTTCTACCTCTGCTTGAGTTAATGGATAGTTTCACTTATCCTTTCTTCTTCTCAGTCCCACTACTGGACCTATTGATCCTCTTCTAGCTTCGTCCATAGTTGTGTTTCCTTCTCGAACAAGTTGGTCGCCGCGTGGACTTGTAGCTCCATATTCTTTATCTGTATTGTTTCTTCCTTCTTCCTCTGCTACTTCACCTCCAGGGGAGTGGTAGGTACGATTTGTTCCTAGAGGTACTCGATCTCCTACATGTATTGATTGATTGTCTGCACAATATGATCAAATCTTGTACATCATTGTAAGCTCTGTTGTTTGCATTCTCTTTGGAATTTTCTCAGATTCTACTACCAATCCTTTTTCCAACTTATTCACGTGGTGTTTCTCATCTTTGGTCTCTAGATTTTCCTTGTCAAGTACCAATTCCAACCTGTCTCAAATGTCCTTTGTCTGCTGAAATTTTGTTGTGTCTGAACCTCATGCACGACCCTGACTTGCAGTTTATACAAGTCCTTGGTTGGTATATGCGTCATTACCAACTGTATTTGGGCCAAATCCTTCAAGGGTGTCTTCCCCACGATTTCATCCATGCACAGCATGTTGGGTGCAACTTGAAATGTTGAGCTCGACTGTTTTGTCGTCTGGATCTTGTATTTCTCACTTGCTCCAACCTCGACTCCTACCTGTGATGTTGATGGCACTGATTATATGCCTCTGTCGACCCCCTGTGTTTCTTTGAGTTGTTGGAGGCGCTGCCTCATGTCTACTAGATCCTCCTAAATCTTGTCCCTTTGGCACTGAGCAATGTCACAATCCTTCATTGTGCGATCCTGGACCATTTGGGCCATAAGGTCTATGTTGTCCTCTGTGATCATATATTATGGTGGTCTTCTATGCGCCTTAGATTTCTTACGCGCACCCCTCATTTGTATGACCGTCCTCTTTGTCTAGACTTGCTCCTACTGAGTAGTACTTGATGTGGTTCCCTGTGTTGTCTTAGTCTATTTCTATTGTTCTTGTGGTGCCTAGGTGTTTTTTTTCTTCCCCGCCTGGGTTCCTTTATTGGAAACCCCCCCTTTACTATGTTATTCCTTGTTCTAGTATGTCCTTGGCTTCTTGGGCACCGTTATCTCTTTTGCAGGTGTTTGTTCCTACCATACCTCTACCTCTGTATCTGCAAGAATTTCTTAATTCAGGATTGGAATCCTCTAGTCATCATTCCAATCCTTGATGTCCATCTCTATGTCCTCCTCTTTGATGTAGTAGCGGAGTTGTATCCATTGATTGTCGGGATCCTTCCATTCTTGGATCCACATTGCATGCCTATTCACTTTGTAGTTATCTATTCCCTGATACTGTGTGACCATTTCCAGTGTAACCCTCCAAGTGTTGGCGATGCTCTCATGTAGGTCGATATAATATCCTTCGAATATGTTTGCATTCACCTTTCTATTCTTAGGGTCTGAAGCACTGGGGTGCAAGGATCGCACTGCGTGGCAAGGATTGGGTCTTGTGACAAAGAATGAATACCTAAGCTCCTTCCATCCGATCAAGGCGATCGATATGAGTATGCATGAATAGTGAAATTATGTCCCCAAGTCATACACGTCCTTGCAGTATCCTAGGAACATATTCAACAAATACGGGGCCCAGCTGAGTGTGGTGCCCTTCGCACACTGAGCTGCAGTTGAGACAACCCTAGGAGGGACTTCCTCCTTGTGGAATTTCCTAAGTAACTTGAACGCCATAATTTTTGTGGCCATCCTTTTCGTTGCGTCACTAATACACTTGATTATGATTCCACGTGACCCCCTTTCTGTACCGTACTTCTTCATTTCCTCGTCCAGTGCCTTCTCCTTCGTTTTTTCATCAAGGAACTGTGCGGGTGTCTCCCCCCATGATAAACGATAAAACATTTGAAAAATACATGACATTATCACTATTACAAAGAATACACTATATATTGAATAATGTCTTACGAAGGGATGATATTCATAACCCCCTTCAGTGTGCGCCTTCTCCCTACAATGTTTTTCAGCTATTGTTATTAAAATTCTTCTAGTTTGCAAGCCCCTGCAACAATTTCAAGGGAAATAACATTTTCCATCGCCCTTCACCTCCAATGATTCTCTAAACTGAGCAAGCCTCCTTGCATTTTCATTCATAGTATATATTAATTTGACATGGTAATTTCCTATAAGAACCAATTAAATATTTTAAAAAATATTTTTTGTTAAAACATTGAAAAAGATTTTAAATCAAAACTTCATATACTTCAAGGTCCAATCACAGGAAATATATGTTGCAATGCTAAATTTTGAAAAAATTAATAAAAAAAAATAACAATTTAAAAATTCATATACTTCGACGTTCAATCACATGAAATATATGTAGCAATGCTAAATTTCTAAAGAAAAAAAAATGGTTAAAACATTCATGTTAAAAAATTTTGAAATTAAAATATCTTGACATAGCTTTATATTAAAAGAGATAGAAAAATTAAAAATACTAACCTTGCAAGTCTAAAATCTGATCTATGTAGATCGCGAATTAGATGTGTTAAACCGGTACGTGACAGAAAAAATCAGAGCTCAAACAATCACCAGCAAAATTGTCGCAACTATAGCAAATTTGTCGAAATTTGTCTTAAGGACATGTATTTATAGATTGATTCTCGTCGATATAGTGATGACAATAAATGAGTTGACCCCGAAAAAATTGAATACTCGTTGCATTGCACGTGTGGTTTTCACGCGTGGCATAAGTGTCAATATGGCGATGAAAATTCATGGATATATAGATGGTTTTTTGAATCTTTCGCTATATCAACGAATGTCAAGGCCAAACCAAAAAATAAATAAAAGAAAGACAAAATTTTAGTGCATTTTTCCATGAATTATAGAAACATGGAAATATTTCATCGCATTTTGGGCCCATATGTACTAGTGATAGATCAAAATTTCTCCATACGAAGGGTCTGAAGATGAGATAAGGAAAATATGTTCATCCGCGAATGAATAATCATGAAAAATATCCTCATCTAGTCAAGGGAAGTCCAATGTCAACTTGACAAAAACTAGGGATTTCTTACACTTCGCCGAAGCAGAATCGAGATCAAAGTCTTGCAAAATAACAATCCACTTATTGTATTTCCCCCCTATGATATGCTCGGTGGGGAAATATTGAAATGGATTGATATCCACAAGTATGGTAGTTTTGCAAAGTAATATATAATGTCACAATATTTGAACCACATGTACGGCGGCCAAGGCCAGTTTCTCTACGTGAAAGTATTTAAGTTCAGTACCAACAAGGTTTCAACTGAGATAGTAGAAAATGTGTTCATGGAGCTCATCGTCCTCCTAAACCAGAACCATACCAATCGTCCCTTCGAACGCGACAATATAAAGAAAATAGTCTCTATTGTAGTCCAGAGGCTTCAGTAGAGGCATCGACACCAAATATTTCTTAAGACCATCAAAGGATTCTTAGACTCCCTCATCCCATATAAGCGGAGTGTCCTTCTTCAAAAGACACATGAAACCTTTAGTTAAATTGGCATAGTTCACTATGAACTGACGCAGGAAATTAGCCTTCCCTTTCAAACCTTGAAGTTCTCTAATGTTCCATGGGGGAGGCAATCGAAGTATTGCCTCAAACTTCATAGGATCTACCACGATCCCATGCTTAGACACTAAGAAACATAAAAGACGGCCAAAACTAACGTAGAAGATGCACTTGTAAGGGTTCAACTGGATGTGATAGTAATGGAATCTCTCAAATACCAATCGAAGGTGAGTGGAGTGATCTACTCTCTTGTGAGAGTGAGCAACGAGATCATCTAGGTAAGCTTCGACAATATGCTTAAGATCGTGAAAAGAAAATGTCATGGCACATTGGAAGGTTTCTAAGGCGTTTTTAAGGTCGAAAGGAATTTTCCAGTATGCAAAAGTACCCCAAAGAAAAATAAACCCCATCTTATGTTGATCCTCAGGTTTGATCTGAATTTGATTATACCCTGAAAATTCATCCATAAAAGAAAATACTTTTCTTCCCGCACACTCATCAAGAATGTGGTCAATGAAAGGAGTAGGGAAGTTATATTTAGGACAAGCCTTGTTCAGGTCTCAAAAATCCATACATACACGGATGGTTCCTTGCTTTTTATTTAGGGAATGGGGTTGGACACCTATTCATTCAAAGGAACTAGGTAGATGAAACCGTCATTAAGTAGCTTCTCTACCTCTTCCTTAATAGCAGGGGCCTTCCAAAGATTAATAGTTCTAAGATGTTGTCGAATGGGTTTAGCATCCATATATTTTTTAATCTCATGTTTGACAATGTTGGGGTAAATCCCTGAAATCTCTTCATATGACCAAGGAAAAACATCACAAAATTCTTTGAAGAGATCAATGTACATCTAAATTTATTCAAGTGAAGAATCCACACTGATATATATGTTCTCAATTTTTCTAGGAATACGAGAGATGTCAATCGTAATAGTAGGATAAATAGTAGTCATGTTTCCCTTGGCATAAATTCCATGTGTATCCAATGGAACCATAGCATGACTAACCATCTCAATTTAGGTATATCTAAAGTCATCATGTTCGATCTTAACAAACTTTAGGAGGAAATAAGATCGATGATGCATATCATCCCAAGGCCTATCAGGACCTTACATGGCCTCTAAGATGGATTCATCTAAAGCTAAATTATCATTGAGGAAATCATGCGAACAAGACGATTGAGCAGCCCATACATGCTGTTGAACAGGATCCACCTCGTCCATCCTCGAGGAGGAAGGATATGGGTCAGCAATAACGTCAAGAATATCCTGATACACAACCACTGCTGCTGACAGTGGAATTTCCATCCCAATGTGTGACTGCCCTTCGTATAACATAGTCAAGGAAGGTAGGGTCCAAGGGTTGTTGAAATACAAAGTACGGAAAGGAATGAACCTCATCGACGACAAAGACTCGCTGGAAATGGCATGAATATGGTGAATTTGTGCCAAGAAATCAAATCTACCCATCAAAGAGGAATACATTATGACACAAATATCCTCAGTTTCCTTCTATGAATTTTCGAAGGATCGAAGATCCAACTGATGCACTAGGACTAGCATGCACAAAGGAAAATTGATCAATACTCACTATTTTCCCTTTGTGAGGATAAAATAAAGTGTGAAAAATGGACGACACAATGACTTTCATGGTGTAATTCCAATTACACCCTAATAGTAAATTGTAGTCAAGAGGCGCATCAACCACCTCGAAATCAACCTCCACTTTCTTCCCACCTAACTGGACTGAAAAAGTGGGAAGAATTATGTGGGTTCGAAACAAACGCCCATCAAATGCGGTCAACATAGTCATAGATTGGGACAGGGTCAGAGAGCCAATGGATTTCCAGCAGGTTAAGGATATCACACACATCACATCACCTTCATCAATTACAATAAGTTTGATGGTAATTTTTGTGTACTCTAGATGGATTTGAAAGTCCCCATGGTAAGGTAAGTGAGGCTTAACATCCGTGATTTCAAACTTGATAACCTTCGAGCCACACGATTCTGGAGCTCCTAACATAGATAACAAGGTGTTCCTCTATGAAGGACACGTTTGGAGAACCTCTAAAGCTGAAATCACACAAGGGGTTTGGCCCAGATATTCGAAAATCGAATAGTTATGGGAGGCTCTAGAATTACGATTGTGGGAAGAGCTCTTTAGTAATCCTTTTGGAATACGAGGTAGAGGTTTCGACTTTTCGATCTGCAAGGGTGTTTTTGGAGGAGGAGGAGACTCTCGACCTATTACAGTTTGTGAAGAACCATAATCACGAGATCGAGTGGCTACATCAATCTAAGAATTGACCATATTGACGCATAGATGACCACCTTCATGTGTTAAGGGGTTTTTACTCCCGCTCGATGCATTTCCGGTGTTTGAGGTCCCCGAGGCCATGTTTTGATTATGTGGAAATGGATTTGTCAACACAGCGAGCGACTGCAATAAGAACCTCGAGGCTTCCTCGATTTTGGGGAATAGGTGGGTAAGGTGATCATATTTACAAACTTTATAATGAAACTTTACCTTTCTCTTTTCTTTCTTTTCGTCACTAGCATTATTATTCGATCTATCATTGTTAGTGTCATCCTTGGATTTATTATTACTTTTCCCACCCTTACGATTATTACCTCGCCCTTTATTTTTATTCCCTCCTGGTTTTTGGTTACCATTTGGGTTAGCCGACGACTGTACAAAATGCACATCCATCGACTGAGTGTGGGTGGAGGATGAAGTCGAATCTTGTCCTGCTACAGGCTAGCTTACAGACAAATCTTTCAACTAGTTCGTCACCAAGTCTGCAGACTTAGCATTTGCAGACCCTATTATGCCATCAATATGAAGCTTGGGATTTTTTCTAGGATCATAGTTTGACCGCGGTGCACCAAGAAGAATTTCATAAAGCATCCCAAATTGAGCATATATGAGGCCCAATTGTTGGACTTTGAAAATAGCTTCTTCTTGAGATGTTACTCCAGATGTAGAGACATCCTTCAAAATATAAGGCAATAATGACTTAAAGAACCATTCCAACAGAAAATTTGGAGGAATGTAGGCTTTGATCAACCTCTTCTGTCTACATCACTCTTGGATATGGTCTGAGATATGCATGGCTTTATCTTGGTAGAAGGCCAACAAAATTTCTATGTCGGTGTCATAACGAACCGACAGCTGGAAGTGGTTGAAAAAGACCAATACCATCTGATTAAAGGTTATGTATGTTCCCCCTAGTATCTCAATATACCATTTTGTGAAAACCCCAGTGAGGGTACATTGAAATAGCCTTAAAAGAATAGAATTGGCATTCAAGGAGTTGGATGAGCACCGTATATGAAAAGTAGTAACGCGATCACCTGGATCCTCGCTAGTCTTTCCTTCAAATTTTGGAAGATATAAAAAAATCTTGGTGGGGATGGGGGGCCATGATGGATCGTGATGCACAGGGTTATTCATTAATTTCGACAAATCTGGCAGATTAAGCGTGGCCAAAAAAGGGAGTCGAGGTTGCGACGTTTGAGCCCATGCTCCTGGGATATATTGGGGCTGAGGGACTGGAGACCATCCAGGGTTCTGGTATATACCATGTCCATGTCCGGTAGGATATTATCCTCCAAATTGATTCATGAAAGTTTGTATGGGCACCATACCTACAGAAGTGGCATGATGAGGGTTATATATGTTTCCCCCAGCCAAAAGAACTTCGGGCTTGGGATTACCCATACTGTGAAACTGAATCCCTCTCGATGGAACACCGGAGGACAAAGGGGGATTCACCATAATAAATGTGTTTTTCAGAATTGACATGGAGAAAGAGAGGATGAAGGATGAAATATAGGAAGTGAATTGTCTACTCGGTTGAGCACTGCATCCCGAAGTGTTGAAACTAGGATTAGGCCTAGAGGAAAGAGGATTCCAACCTCCAACTATAGGATTTTCTTGGGGAATATGACCTCCACCAAACGAGAAAGGAGCATAAGAAGGTGTCATGCCCTTAGACCCAAAACTAGCATTTGCACTAGTCGTTGAAACAAAGGATGAGAGTCGTGATGTCTTGTTTGGCATACCAAAAGTAAATGGACTAGAGGCCGAAGGTATTGGATGAGAATCATGACTCGACATACCAAAAAGAGATCTGAAAGGGTTCGTTCCCAATGGTTCGAGTAGGACTCACAGGTTGGGTAGCACTAGAGGTGGGGACCTCCTACACCCCCACCATCGAGGATGAAGGAGTTGAAGGGATCACACTAATCATAGAAGAAAAGGAAGTCGAAGGAATCTCTGAGTCATTTGGGTTTAACTCAATAGTCATAATTGGATGATCATGAGTCTGGGAGGTGGAGATGTATGTACCACTTTTATTAACTTTACACCGTTTAGAAGGCATCTTTGGTAAAGGATCAAGATGAAGCAATAACTTCAACAAATGGTGAGATAGGAGATGAGGTTGTTCTTTCTCCATGATGACTCAAGACTCGAGATATAAAAAAATCCTAGGGCCAACTAATAATGAGAGAGCACACCAAAATAAATGAAAAAGGCCAATGCACACAAACAGGATATAGTGGCTGAAAAGGGGCCTCCCTCACTAGAGTAGGTATGTCTTGCCCAAGAGGTGTCTGAGACTCCCTTCAAAATATTGGAGGTATCAGAATCAGTTATAAGGGACCTCATGAGCTTAAAAGCGCATTCGGTTAGATCCCCTCGGAGAGGTAATCCTCCATAAAGACTATGTGTTGTCTGACCCTTATCTGACTCAGGGTACCTACAAAATAACCCCCGTAAGTAACCTATGTGGCTACCTATATCAAGCAACTAGAGTCACCACAATATAACCAATGTGTGGGAGAACAGTCGTAAGTCCTTTCCACCATATGGGCAGGGTAACAAAGCCTAAAATATTTAAAGCATCGCCTCTCACAGAGGTAAAGGTACTAGCAAGACCCCCAAATATGAATAGAACCCCAAAATATCTCTGGTGATAAGAAAGTATTAGAGGGCTATCTCTGCAACCAACTTCATGCGACCTTGTGCTTAACTCCAGTGTGAGCAGATCCTCCTAACATCACTAACTACACAATGGATTTCACCACTCCCTGGTTAGACACATATGTTTAGTTTAATATCCTTGGAGAATTTTACTAACAAAAATCTTATTCCAAGGCCCTATGTCCTATACTTGTTTGTGTACCCCAAAAAAAAAAAAATATTCTAATCAATTTTAATTAATCAACGTTAATTTTAATAGATTTTTCTTACTCAAGAGGTGTGGTCGTGAAAATGATGGTATTACGAATCAACATATAAAAGGAAACAAATATAAAAACACTGCTAAGTACTAGTCTTGAATTTCAAAGATACGATATGCTTCTAGATGCAATTTTTCCAATGCAATCTCTACAATTTCAATGAAAAGAAATCTCTCCATATGTGTCAAAATCAATGTAATGTAATGAAAAGTGCAAATGCCATAATGCAAATAAGAAAATATTTTTTATTTTTGATATAAAGAAAAGAAAATGCAAGGACTGAATAGCAACCTCGCATGCAGACCCTATTGCAAGAAAAAAGAGACAAGCCAAGAAGGATACCAAGAAGAAAACAATCAGACCAATGTGCAAGGACAACTAATGCAAACGATTATAAGAAATAAATCCACCCAAAAATTCAATAATAAAAACGATTCCTATCACTCTATAAACACTTAACAGTCAGGACAGGGACCCAAGAAGACTCAACAATCAAACATACTCACCCAAAAAACACCAAACTCATCCAACAAGACTAAAGAGATGATGTACGCGACTGTTTGAGCACAAATCACATATATACGCTCCCTAAAGGAAGACAACTCACGTATATACATGTATGTCAAGGGAAAAGCCATGTGTACCAAGAAAAACAATGCCATGGAAAGGGTTAAGCCAAGAAACTCAGATGCAAGGTAAGAAAAATAGGCTATCAAGAAGCAAGAGACAAGGAAACTTGGGCTAACAAAGAGCAAATCAAGGAGAAAAACACTCCAAACCCCAAAAAAGGAGATCAATCCCCAATATGATCACTAATTCTGTTATGAGGAAAATCTCTGTATGGCAAGGGGTAAACCACAACTGACGGAATGACACACATAAATTAACTCTAATCCCAAGTATGTTATATAAATGAAATGCTAACAAGACAAGGCTAAGAGCCTACCTCGTCCAGAATTTCGAAGAAGACCATCGTTGAGCATGCGACCCAAAGCTTTATACCTGTAGCTTGTCCTCAACAACCAAGATACGCAGGCATACGGTGATAATATATAATGTTATCATATAGATTAGCATAATCCATTAACATGCATGAAAAATATGCCCATGGAATAATAATTCAAATATTTGCAAGATATCAATTGGATGAGAAAAGAGTATTTCTATTAAAATAATCAGCAAAAGTACATAGGTGACAAACTTCTGTAATGACACATATTGGAACCAAGAAACTAAGTCCCTCCAGCTGGGGCTCCACCACTTCAATCCTCCACCAAAGGCAAGCTCATATATAGGAGTCAATGAGGTTCTCCATCACAAAGAAGGAATAGCTTGGGAGTTTAACAAGAAGTTTATACTTTCAAGGACAAAGGGATGCAGACTCAATATGAAGTGAAATTTCTCCAGAGTGTCTTTGCTCTCAAAGTTGAATTGTTTTATTCCTCAAGAACTGGAAATGGCTCAATTTATAGCCTTCAAATGGAATTGAAGGGCCGAGTCAGAGCGTTTCCAGTATATGGAAGGTCAAGGATCATGGATCTCATGACATGGCATGGAAACCCGACATAATTTTTAATTTTGAGCACCAAACCCAATGTACACGATTTGTAGTGGAGCAACCTGCGTATATGCTTGTTGTATAAATGATAGGGCGCTTATATGTAGAAAAATATGTTTTTTGTCTCTGGAATGCACAAAAAGGGAACTTTAAGTCTACATAGGGAAATGGGAGGCCATCCAAGCAAGTTGCATGGAGTGAGGCAAAATTTGTTGTAACAATTCATACCTAGGGCGTATGAACCATGGTCATAGGACGATGCAAAAATGCAAAGCGAGGTGAAAATCTATCATATATGTCAGTGACAATATATACCTTCCAGAGGCACAAATGGGCTAACGAACGCTAAAAACCCATCATAACTTAAAAAAACCACTTCAAACCAAGTCTTATACTGCCTGATTAGTCCATATGTTTTCAAGAATAGGAATTACAAGGCGAAAACTATATAAAGTGAGTAAAACATTTCTATAAATAGTAAAAACATTGATTTTTACTATGTCATTTTGAGTTTTTTACCTCCAATATAGTGCTTTGGAGCTTATTTCACCCACGATCTTCCAGTGACGATTACAGGAGATATGGTCAACGAAATTGGAAACCATTTGGACCAAGTAAGTACTCATTCCCTTCTCTTCAATTTCAATGGTTTAATAGGAAAGCTCACAAGTTCTAGGAGTAATTGGGTTCCTCCTTCATAGGATAGGAAGAGCTTGGGGGGATGAACATAAGGAGAGTTCAGACTTAAAGGACTAAGGGATTCCGACTCAAGGCTATAATATGACATAAAATTTATCTAGAGTGTACTTGCTCTCCACTTTTTCTCCACTTTCAAGGCTTGTATATGGCTCAATTTATAGCCTCCAAAGGGAATTGAAGGATCGAATTAGAATGTTTCCAACATATGAAAGGCCAAGGATCATGGATCCCGTGACTTGGCATGGAAAATCCGAAATATTTTTAATTTTTAGCACAAAATCCGATGTACGTGGGTTGTAATGGAGTAACCTGTGTATATGCAATTTGTATAACTATAGCTCACGTATATGTACAAAATTTTGAATTTTTGACTTTTCACTGAGCAAAATGGGGAAACTGAGTCTGCCGAGGGAAAGGGTAGGCCACCAAAGGATGATGCATAGGGTGTGGAAAAAATTGCTATAACAATCGGTGCGATGCTTGTGGCATCCTAATTTGCGATGGTACTACTTCCATGTCGGGGCCTTCATTCTCAGTTCAAGATCTGGTATTGCAAATAATACTTTTGTAGATTTGTTTCTCGATGGCTAGTTCGCATTCCTTATGGTCTCAGTACATTGGCCTCTACCATGTCGACCTTCTTTCTGACTGTTGCACCCTAATAAAAAACAACAATCCATGTGATTCATCTTATTTGTTGGATGGCACATTTGTTGGTTCTAGCTCTTGATGCATCATCGGGTTATTGAATATCGACAACAGGTAAACTATGGTGTTGACTAAACTGCATTCATCAAGATTTATGAAGAGCTCCCATCAATACTTCCTTAGGAGGGTTTCATTTCTCCGTCAGTGGCTCGTGCCATTGCCTGGTTGACTCTTGTCATCGACGCTTTATTTTGGGTTTTATTTTGTGTTCATTTGGTGCAACTTCTTTTGAATCTTTGTGTCCAACAACTCTATGTCATCAACCTGACTCTAGAGGTTTTGGATATTTCGATTTATGGTGTTCATTTTCGTATTTATCGACAATTCAGGTGCTTCAGCAGTGATAAATTGTGAAGCAAAAGATAAGTGCAGAGAGAAGAGAATAGAACAGTATATTGAAATGTATGAAGAAGTACAGATACAGAACCCGATTACAATGCAAGAAGGTTGAGCTAAATAGACTCAACAAAGACAAGAATAGAAAGTACAACTGTCCAGTACAGCTGGCAGTGTACAGTCAGACTGTTGAGGGTACAATATATTTA
>SNQJ01S0029040.1:170426-204521 GCA_010110895.2 Picea sitchensis | reverse complement strand
ACAAGGCATACAAAAAACATGATCACGGGAGAGACTCTAATCTCCCCGCACTACGTTGTGCTATGAGTAACACACTACCGCGTTTACTACGTGCCTTAACAGAGAATTGATATTCTCTGGTACTCCTACAGTGTGCCGCTGCAGATGTAAAGGCACATCCCCCCTCTGCAGAGGAGGGATACCCATCGTAACGCCTTGGAGGTTCCTCTCAACCTCCCAGAGACCCGCTGCTGGTATTGCCAGATCTACTACAACTGGGGCACCTCCACAATGACCTGGTACTAGTATATCAGCTGGGTGCACTGCTCCCTTGTCTGCATGTTGAAAACAAAACATCTGTTAAAACTCTTTTACACATCCAAAAAAATATACATACATCAAAAAACTTAAAAAAAGAAAAACTAGACAAAGTATGGCTTAGTCTCTTACCTGACTCGTCCTAGTCTTCCCCCGCGGGAAAAATCAAGTCCATACTCCCACGGAAGTCTACATCAGCATAAGGGAAGTCCTTTATCCAAAGGTACTGTCGTCTCATCCAGGTAAAGAAATCACCAGTAAAATGGAACTCTGACTCCGAAAATAGCCTTAGAGACAGACTGGTCCACCTCTCCATCTGAGGTTCATCCACTGGTCGTACCGCCAGTGCTATATGAGGTTGCATCTGAGGGATGCGCTCTAGGAAAAAAGAGACCAAAAACGAGCCATAGCCGAACTGCTTCTGACCAGTCCTACACTATGAAATCTGTTCCTTCACATTCCGAATGAATGCTGCACTCCAGTTGAACAATGTTGGTTCCAAACACTGAACACCATAGGCCACCTGTGATCTCGATGCGAGATGAGAACTACTGCTGCCGGTCACACTTGTGATAGCGAATAGTATAGACCGGAGGAGCAAATATCGAATATCCTTGATAGGGATCCTGCCCCCTACCAACCTTGCTCCTGGAATGCAGTGGCGTGCCAGATACACGTCCACTTGCTCAGGTAATGCCCTCTACCCAGTGAAATATTTGGGGACCCCTCTTTTCGAGAGGCCGGTCAAAAAGTACACATCTTCTAACTCAATGGTTAAAAGTTGTGTGCCGATACAGAATCCTTGTTCCGCAACATCCCAGAAGCCAATCATGTGCTCGAGAAATAGAACTTCTCTCTTCATTTTTTGTAATTTGAAGAACTTGAGAAATCCACAAGCTCGCAAAGCGGCCCACGTATGAGGACTTCATAGAGAGGCTAAATCATCCATCTCATGTTCCCTCTATTTCCATTCAATCATGATGGCCGAAGATACCTACAAAACAAAAAAATCAATAATTTCATTATTCCTCATGTCTTGGTAATTTCGGTGATTTTCAAAAGCATTTTAAAACATGAAACAACATACCCACATCATCTAAAAGAAGCCACTCACTCTTTTTAACCACCACTCCCTTCAATATTTGTCAAATAATGATAAAAACGTTTTAAAAATGCAAAATGACTTTGGGGGTTGCGTGGGCATTTGGGGAGACTTTTTATGAGTTATTTTACTAAGAATGACCTTCCTAATTAATTGCAAGGGTGTAGACATCCTAATCACACTTCTCTAAAGAATGTTTTGTTAAAAAATCCCCCCGTTTCATTAATTTTTAAAAAGAGGCCGATTTGGTTCAAAGAGTGGCGACTTAGGGCTTTGTGTTTTAAAATGAATAATGCTATGAAAATGGATCTAAAACCATGCAATTGAAAGAGAAAAGGATGGGCACCTACCTGGTTTGAATAGTGAGAAAAATGATCGATCGTAGCTCTGGCAACGAGAAAAACAAGATTTGCTTCAAAATGAGATTCCTCACTACTCCAAAAATCCTTGCAAATGAAATGGGAAATGAATTTGCAAATCAATTGTTATTTATAAAATTTCATTTTTTATAAGGTATGGTCATTTTTGGGTTTCTCTAATGATGTAATGGCTGCACTAAAATCTGGTTTGTAGCTTTGGCATCACAGATTTCCTGGCAGTCCTGATCGGTTATTCACCTTGTCGCACTTATGAGCATAGTCTTAGTTCATTCTCAAGCTTGACAATATGAGAACATAACCAGGCAAATTTTTATCTCTTTTTCGGACCCGTACGGATACGAACACGCGAAAAAGGAACCCCCCTGGAGTCTCCTTTAAACCCTTTTCAGACTCTCTAAACATGAAAATATTGTCGAGTGATCTTGCTTCCTTTCACACTCGTTAAAGGGTCAGAAAGGGTGTCTTTCGAGCGATAGTTTAACCCTTTTTTGGTCTCGTTGGACTACTATACGAAAAAGGAACTGAGAGAGTTCTCTTTTAAGTGTTTTTCCAAACTTTATAATCCCAAAAAACCTTCAATTTTTCTATCCTTGGACTCATTAAAGCACACATCGACAGGCCCATATGGGAACGAACCCTTACTTCTTCCGGTTCGTTAAACAAAGGAAGAGGAGCTTACCAAAGGTGAGTTATATCGATCATGTTTTATCCTCCTTGAGCTCATTAAATCAAAAAGAGGTACTCATCTATCTGGATGGGGGAAAATTGAAAGGAGCAATCCAAGCAATCTCTTGAGAACATCATCCAGCACTTCTTAGAGTCGCCCTTGAACACGACACTTTGTCACTTTGCATATATCATAACCCGCTAAACCTCTGCATTGAGCCAATCCTCCGAGTTCCTTTCACTCCTTTGGGTCACCCGACGCAAGTCACCGTATCCATTACATAATTTTGGCCCATGTCATGTTCTGATATTGTGCCTCAGTGTTCAAGGGAAGTATCTGCCTCGAGAGTCAGCCATCCCAAGTATCTTGCATCAAAACCTGTGTCATTCCATGTCCATTTGATCTGCCAAACATATCTCCATGTCCGTTTCATGTCGTTGATGAGGGATACATCAAGGCCCTCCTTCGACGAGTCTATTCCTGTCGACTCCAACACATTATCCGGGAATCAGACTTAGAAACCAGTTAGTACTTTGGGACCTGCATGCCTCAATGGCAAGCCTCCTCACGTTCGACAGTGGGTTTACATCATTGACCCCTGATCGAATGATTCCGTGGATGTTCGACCTCAGCTCATCTATTCACATTCGCTGGAATGTACTAAGGTACCCTGGGAATCATTAACATTAATGGTGATCTCCCTCGCACTTGTTAACGGTTCACACCATTGACCGGTAGTCAAGTGGTTTCTGCCATGTTCAACATCAGGACATCTATTCACATGGTCAGATTCGTACCATATTGGGATTGGTAAGAAGACCCTAGGTTGAGTGATCACTTTGATATATTCTTTTCCCAGGCTGCGAAGGAGTTTTTATTGGACAAGAACACATACACTGTCACATAGATCCACTTTGTATTGGTCGTGGCTATGTCTTGTCATCTCGTAGATCCACTATGTATTCTTCGTGGCTACAATTAGTCCGAGTCATCAGAGTATAGATCCACATTGTATCTTTGGTGGCTATACCTTTTTATCAATACAATTATGGATCCGTAGTGTATTTTATGGCGGCCATATCCTGCTAAGTCTTGATCACCCAAGCATAGGTATGCCTGCCTTGGGTTTTGAAATATGTCATGATACTTGTTGGATGTTTGTGTGAAGATTATTTTAGGTTCTCCGAGTTTATACCCTTGCTTGGACATCTACAAAGTATTTCATTTATCAGTTGGCATCTTCCAACTTCATACTTTGGGGGGCATTCTGTTACACGTCAAAATTACTCAGCTGGATAAGTGTCGCATGTTCCTCTCAATTGTTGTAAGTGTCACATCTTCCTTACAACTGTCGCAAGTTGGTCACTAGTGTCACAAATGATGTTCAGACATACTTCCATGTCAAACGACACTAAAGAGACACTTATAACATCTCACATGCTTGATTTGAAGAAGGAGAACTGGTTTACTGAAGTCAAATAACTCTTAACACCTGAAGAGAGCCCTGACACAAAGGTTTTGAGGGGGAGCGCTCCCCTACTTCATCCCTAGAAGCACTGGCACTCCCCTACAAGGCTTCAGGGAGCGTTATAATTCTCCCTAGCCCCATCTGAAGGAGCACTACTAATCTTGAAGGCACTGGCGCTCCCCTAAAGCTCACCAAAGAGCTCTACAGCGCTCTGATGCCCCTTCTAAGGGAACACTGCCTAATCTGAGGCAGTAGTTGGCCCGTTGAGGAGAATAAGGGGAGGACCTTTCGCGATTAGGAGGCAGTTGTGTTCGAATTCTTGGTTTCATCAAGAGATCCCTGATCTAAGGAGAAGGTTCCCAACTTGTTCTAAATATAACTCAAGAGGTTAAGCTCCTATTAACCTATATAAACAAGCTCTATGATGGTGGAAAGGGGGAAGAACTGCTAGTATGAAACTTATGATCTTGGAGAAAATTCAGTAGTATGAAACTTATGATCTTGGAGAAAATACACAACCAGCCAAAGGAGAGTGATCAGTGAAGCTGTTGTTATCCAGGTCGTGGATCTTTCAGGCAAGGGTTAGACGAAGAGGACTCGACAAAGCTGTCGCATTCGCATCTATGATTGTAAATACTGTTGTCGTTATTCTCATCAATATGACACGCTTGGCCTGTTTCTTTCTAGTTTGTGTCTAATGTCACATGAACTTATCATTAATTGGTAGATCTGTTTTCAAGCTAATATCAATAGAGTAGGAAGCATTTGTATCTTGTTTTGTTCACAGGATCCAACGAGAAGCAAAGGGTCGAAGCGCAACTAGGAGCATGCAGGGACAAACGTCGATAAAAGGTACTTCTGTCATCCTTCCTTCTCATGTGTTAGTTTAGATAGATTCGAAAGGAAGTCAGTGTCCATGTTAAGCATTTTCTGTCTAGAGTTAGGGTCAAGATCTTAGAGGCGATCTACCTGTCTATAGGGAGATTTTCCTACAACACTTTACTCTTGTGGAAGAAATATTCATGAATCTTTCAAATATTCATGAATCTTTCAAAGATTTGAAATAATTTCATGAGTTCTTCGTTCTCTGCTACAATCTTTGACAAATTTGAGCGAATTTTGCAAAAAATTTAAAGGATTCTTCCTTCTGCAGGAATCTTTAATGATTTTGAACAAATTCTTCGAGTTCTTTAAATGTGCTTCCGTCCTGCAGCTCTTCTTCGTGAATCTTGATGATTCTTGAAAATATTACAAGAATCTTTATTGTTTCTTCTTCTGCGTTCTCTTCTTCCTTGATCTGTCGAGCGTTGTACGCTCTGCTACCTCGCGTGAGATTCTTATGCTAATATTTGAGCATATGACGGACTGCTTCCTCGTGGAAGTTTCCTGCGAGGATATTTCGAGAGTATGACGGATGGATCTCCAAACCTTGTGAAAGAGTTTGTGTCATGTGCTCTCAAGATCCGTGAAGCTCTACGCTGTGAGGATTGTGTTTCTCTCTGGACTGTGTGAAGAGGCGTACTGTTGAAGCTCTGATACGATGATAAATTGTGAAGCAAAGAGAAATGCAGAGAGAAAAGAATTGAACAGAAGTATTTTAGAATATGAAGAACTGAAGAGGTTACAATGCAATGGGAAATAGCTGAGCTAAATAGGCTCAAGCAAGACAAAAATAGAAAGTACAGCTGGCCAGGACAGCTGGCAGTGTACAGTCAGACTATTGAGGTTACATTATATTTAACAAATCTTCGGGTTCTTAAAAATGGGGGAGCGACCTTCTGTATGTGTGCGTTATTCTGTTTTGAATTTGGCACATATTATACATTGCATCTTTTAACTAAACGTTTCTCTAAACACTCAGAAAAAGAATACTCTTCTTGTCTTATTTTACTTTCATTATCTTTCATGGCTAATTACGCAACTAATTATATTTCTTTGTCATGAATAATTTTGTGTAGTCGGTACAACTATTTTATGTGCATGAAGCGACAACGAAGTTCCTGATTTCATCATTATTCCTCGTGCTACTACTACAAACAACTCTCACCTCTCAATATCAGCAACTATAATATACCTATAGACCGGAATATGTTAAAACCCTAAACCAGTGTTTCCACGTGGACAAGTATTTGCATATTTTCCTCCTCTGTACATTGTTGCCCTCTATAAAACTCCACAAAGTATTGTATATGTATAGAGTTTACTCTCTATAAGATTACACAAAGTATTGTATATGTACATGATTTACTCTTTGTAAAGAGTTATTTTTTTAAATTTTAAATATAATTGTTTAGAATGTTATAAGTTTTCTCTAAGTCCTCTGGACATTATTGAACACTATAAAAGTACATGGGATACTTTTCCCACTACATCTATGCATGTTCCCAGTGACCACAATATAATGTTAACCCTAATTTTAAAAAAAAATAATGACAGATACGAGTAAAATATTATCAAATGCATTGTTACGTTACTTATCAAATTCTCATTCATTTTAATAATTTAAAATATACCATGTAAATGAATATAAAGGTTTAATAATTGAGATAAGTTATTTTTAAATGATATAATAAATAATAGATAATATAATTTAAAATTATATTAAATTAAATATTTTATTTAATAATGGAGATAAGATAATTTCATATTATATTGAAATAAATTGATCTGGAACTCAAGTGACATTGATACCAAATTTGATTTGTCTCTAGGCTACTTAATTAATTCACATTTACAAATTCAGATTTATTGAACTTTATTACATCAAAGGTGAAAAGATGTACTTATGAAGGCATGATCTAAATTGAATATTAACTTGGTGAATATGTTGTTAGTCTCATAGATTCATTACTTAATAAATTAATAATCATAATTGCGGAAATAAAACATGCATAAGAAAATATGAGACAAGAGATCGGCAAGTTGTTCACTAAGTTCACAAGGATATCCTAGCAAAATGTGGCACATGCTCCTTACAGGTTTGAAACACATAGCATCTTTAAGGCGCTCACATAAGTGATATTTCTCGTGCTAGAAAGACTACATTTGAGCTCTCTCTCCAGCAAGAAATGATCCATAAAGGATTCATCCAAAGATGAAAAGTAGACTTTTCACAAGGAGTTTATACAATTTTCCTTAACACCATAACTCAAGGAGACAAGATCCACAAATTTAGGATCTAATAACAACTCAAGAAAAAAATAAGAAAGCATCTCAACCAACTCATGAGACCCTTAACTTTCTCATTGAGACTAGGAAACCACTTGTGGTAAAGTGAGGAAGAATCTAAACCAACTCATGAGACCCTTAACTTCCTCCTTAAAACTAGGAAACTAATTTCCCCTTAAAATTATGAAACTAATTTGTGAGTTGGATTCTCTCACAAAACCAATTTCTCATTTTTCCAATTAAATGAATAATACCTAAGATTCTCAAACCCACTTCAAGCATTAACCATTTTTATGATTTTCACGAATAATACATGGGTTTCTAGGTCACTTAAAGTATTAATCATTTTTACATTCTAAATAAATCATTCATGAGTATTAATTATTCTTTGTCAACTACCATCAATTATTATTTTAATGATCTTCTCCATGGTGTGCAAAGTAATGATTCCTTGTGTGGAGATCCTTCTAGATCCTAAATCTTTTTAGTTATTGGATTTCTTAATTGTTATTTATTTTTAATTTATATTTTGATATAACAACAAGTAATTGAGATGGAGAAGTTTAAAATCTTATTGAACCAAATTGTTTAATTATTTATATTTGTAGTGAAAAGCCAATAAATTTTTAATAAGAGACTCTTAATAATTAATAACTATGAGTGAATCTAGTAAGGTATTACACAAATAAGATGAGTGTGTTGTAAATTATAAAATAGAGCTAAAGCATGTTTAAAACACAGTAAAAGTATATGTGTTAGGGACCTATCCTCTCTAACCCCTCACATAGATAGAATAATATATTTTCCATATAATAAAAGATGGCATTAGTTAATAAGGTCTATTTAAATAAATGTGAACAAGTGAATGCAGAAAGACCTCATAGAAGTTTATGCTTCTAGAAAGAGTTTCCTCTAGGAAAATGTCTATGTACTTGAACATTGATCAAGCTAATCGAACCATCTTGTCACCAGGTTATCTCTTGGAATGATTTAGGAAATTATTCTTCCCATCAATCATATCTCTTGTTGTTGGAAAGATTTGTTAAAACTAATCTATGAATTGAAATGCTATTGCAAAATGAAAACAACTTGCATAATTAAAACAATTCAATTTAAAGCACTCCAAGGGAAAGTAAACAAATGGAAACAAAACATATCCTACACTAAGAAATGTGTTGTCTTCCATAATGGGCCCTTGTTTTCATAGAATAGAATGTTGATGCCAATCTACAACATAAACAGATTAATCTAATCACACATTACATAAATTATAAAACTATAATTAAAACAAAGTCCCAAGGAATATGATTTATTCCATCATAAGTTGGACATATGTTCTAAGAGTCAGAGTCATATCTAGTAGAATGGAGATGGAACTCTCATTTATACATGAACCTACTTGAAAACCAAAATAACAAATATCTAATCAAACGGACTTGAGGATTTAATGAATCCGCAATGGTTACAACCAAATTGAAGTGGGTAGAATGTTTCTAACTCGAGCTCCTTCTATATTTAAGGACACACGAGGTAATGGTGTCCAATGAAAACTTCTTTCCGCAACTCTTGCTTGGAACATGAATTGTAATGCCTTTTAGAGCCCCTCTTATGCCCAATTATGTCCATTCTTTTCCTTAAATTCCAGTGCTTTTAATGCCCGCCTCTGCATTTGGAGGAATTGGATACTATGTTTTAGTCCTCATTTCTCGATCAGTTGTTGATTTTAGTTCTTTAACTTTGATTTTATTACAAATTTGATATATTGTGTTTTTTTTAACTCATATTTTTTTATCAGATTTTCTCTATGGGTTCCTTCTCATCTTAACTAAAACTCTATTAAATTCCCAATATATGTAAATATTCATGTATCATTTCTATTAATTGGGTTGTTGCATTGTTTCTGGAATTGTATCTCGTCTCAAAGGATAATTTCTCACTAGTATTTTTGTAGGATTATATTGAGTTGAGTCTCTTGTATATTTTCTCCTAGATAGTTTGAAAGGTTGGGTGTTTGTTGTTTTTACACATAATCTAAGTTATTTGTTTTCACAAAGAATCTAAATTGGCCATTCCATTTGTTACATATTATTGTTGTTGATACCCAAGTGCAACATTCTCGTCCCCTTGTAAAATTTTCCTTTGAACTTCTTGTGCCTGAAGCTATCAGTGTTGAATTTTAGAGTAATATGGTTGTTCATCCTGCATCTTCATCAGGAATGCCCTCTTCCAGTAATATTGGAACAAACTAGACTTCTCATCTAAACAAAAAATTCGAGAAGGATTTAGCTATTTATGAAAAAGACATGCCTGACCGTTGGCATAAGGTGGCTTCAATGGTTACTGGAAAATATTGAGAGGAAGTCAAAAGGCATTATGAGACTCTCATAGAATACTTGAATTCCATTGAAGCAAACAAGGTTCCTTTTCCCAAATACAAATCTTCGAGTTCTTAAAAATGGAGGATCAACTTGTTGGAAATTGTAATTACAAGTTGGTGAGATCTTTAAGTCTCTGTCGATCTGTCTATTAGTCAACTTGTCAGTAAGTGGAAATATTAGTTAGACAATATTACAATGTGTAAGTGAAAAGTGGCATATTTATTAAAAAGTTAGTCGGCAAGAAGAAAGCTATAAATGGAGTTGATCTCTATCTTCTCAGGTTTAATTAAGTGGTTGAAGAGTTAGTCGAATTAATGACAGTGTTTAATATTGACTCATTCTTAGCTTCTGTAGGAAGTCTCAGTCGATATCTATATAAGTCTGAGTCTCTTAGTTAGTCAATGATGCTGAAGAGAAGTAGTTGATGCGTAGAGAAGAAACAAAGAGGTAGACATAACCAACAACAACTGAAGTGTTGACATAAAGTTCATTAATACCAAGAAGATCATCTTTGTGATTGTATTTTGTATTCGTGCAGAATGCCGAAGTTCATTAATATCAAGTTTTTGTGTATTAACAAAGGTTTTTCTTATTTCTGAGTTTATGTCCTAAGAATAACACTCTGTTATTCCATATTTATAAATCATTTCATTAAAGTGTGTATTCACAGAGTGCAACAAACTAAGTAGTTTGTTCACTGCACAATGGTTTTTGTTGTATTTTAGGCTGCTTTGCACATAATAGATTGTGCACACCATCAACCATCGTAGTCTATCGATCATCCTAGTCGAAATTCGACACAGGCACGTCTAATGAATATTTGTTATTTGTTAGTATGATGTAATCTTTTCATTTTTGAAGATGACCAACAAATATCCACTCTTTGATGTGGAACCTATGGGCCTATCTTTCTAAACACTTGAAAATAACACTCTTAATGTTTTATTTCACTTTCATTACATTTAGTGATTGATTACAGAACTAATTAAGTTTATTTCTACTTAGCAATTATGTCCACTTGTTTTATGTGCAACAAAGTTCCTGAAATGATACTTTCATCATCATTCCTCATAAAACTACTTATTTCTGAAGCGAGCAGCAGCAAAAGCAGGTAGATAATAGAAGGAAAATATATAAATAATATAAATAAAAAAGCAAAATGATTGACGCCTCTCAGTATCAACAAGTCTAATATACGTATACACTCTAATATGTTAAACCAGTGGAAAAATATGTTAAACCAATGTTTCCACCTTGAAACATTTTCACTATATAAGTTCCATGGGATAGCACAGTTGGTGAGACATGCACACACTTTTTCGGTACAGGGAGATGTCATGAGTTCGAGCTTAGTGTTTCTAGGGCTGTGTTTTAGCACTCATACCATCCACTAAGTTGGGAAGTATTGGTGAGTTTCCCGCGGCATTAAATGTTGAAAATGTTCAGCTAAATGTAAAGGTACAAAGTTTTATCATTGGTCATTTGGATAGGATAACATTTGGTAACCAATTTTTAAAGTCTCGTGGAATGGCACAGATGGTAAGATGTGTGCACACTCTTCCGATTCGGGGAGAGGTCACGAGTTCGAGCCTTGTGTCCCTAGGGTTGCAATTTAGTACTCATACCATCCACGAAGTGGGGAAGTATTGGTGGGTTTCCCTGACACCAACTGTTAGGGTCCTATAATCTTAGGTAACTTGATTCTTCAACTGCTTTTTGGTGTTGCCCCCGTGATGAAGACAACTATCTTGTTGGGCTCTTGGTTGTTTCATTTTTCCCCTCCATCCATTTCACCCAATCCTCCATCAACCTGCTGCATCCTTCATCCATCGTTACACCACTCACTCCCTTTGCCCATTTGTCCCATTGGCTACTTCTTGTCCACCTCGCCTCCATGAATAAACAAACTTAGGCTAAAAAGAACAATAAGTTAATAATGTTAGCAATAAAATAAGTTAATTAGATTAATTAATAATTCTAGATTCATTAAAATATGCTAGGCTAGTTAATAATCAATCAATTAATTAATAATTAGGTTAGTTTGTTAGAATAAACATTAATAATAAATAATAATAAAAACAATATAATAATATTAACAAAAAAACTTATAAAATAATAAACATATAAGTTAATATATATATTAAATAAAACATAATGCAAAAACAAACAAAATACAATATAATAAAAACATGCATTAAAAACAAAAACTAATAAACAAAAACAAAATAAAACAAAACATAAATACAAAAACTAAAACGTAAATACAAAAATATATAAAAAAGCAAAACATTAAAAAAAATAAAAATTTAATAAATAAAACAAAAATAAAAATAAAAATAAATTAAAAACATAGAGTGCACCTTATGCACCTATCCCCAAATAAAAAAAATCCACGGACATAAAAAATTTCGGACTCCCATGTGCTTTTCGAACTTTAACGAAGGGGCGGGGGGGGTCCAGAATAGTGGTATTGGGAGGGACACTTGTCACCTCCAAGTGATTTTGGACCCCCCCCCCCTTCCAATACCACTTACCACCTTAGGGGGGGTCCATAATACCACTTACCTCTCCAAAACCGCTCTCCCCCATTTTCACAAAACCACTGTTTTTCTAGTTTTGACACCTCGTCTTGCCAAGCGGATTCTGGGAAAAAGAGGATAAAATTTTTAAAACTGAAAGAGGTTTTTGTTCATAATGGGCTGAATAACAACAACCTCTCCTAGTTTTTTCAAATGTACCACCGGTTAGGATAATCAAGGCTGTATTTCAGCCTCACTTTTTGGATTTCTGGTTTTTCATGTTACAGTCCTGATTTTGCGGGAGCCATTTCGGCGAGGTGGAATCAAAATTTGAGAAAATAAAGGAGGTTTTTTCTTAATACAAGATAATATACAATAACCTACTTCGGTTTTTTCATAGGTGTCACTGATTGGGATAAATCAATGACTAAGAGGCCCCCTTTTTTGCATAAGTTCGACCCATTTTCTCATGGTTGACAGTTCAATATTTTTAGGGATTTTTGTTATTTTTGGCCAGGATTTCCCACCTGTCAAAGAAGGAATTTGAAAGTGGAATTTTTGATAGGGTTTTGGCCCCTTAAGATAGGATCCAATCCTGTTTTTATGGAAACTATTTGATCTTGTACTATTTTTAGTATTTCAATTCATGTTTAATAGGATCTCTATTTTTTATGTAAAGGATATAAAGCCTATGCTTTCAAGGTGAATAGGGGATCAGTCAGGGGACCATGATTGAATTTTTGTAAAATAACTCACTGAGCCTTCTGTATTTTGATCAATTCAATAATACATTCACAACAACTACATGATTCATGTGTCATTTTTGGTGGTGATGTTTTCCTCATTCACTATAAATTTGTTTCCATTGTATTTCTTAAGTTATTCATAATATGACTTATGCAAATAAGTTCAAAGAACTTAATTTGTTGAGACATACACTATGTTTTTTGGATCTGACATAATTGTCAATGTTTTCTTCTCAATGGTTAATTTCAGGATTCTCGATTGCCTTGTTATTGCCTATTCTTCTCATATTGCTCCTCTAAATCAAAAAATAAAATTCAAAGAATCCAACAAGAGTGCCTACCTTTCCCTGCAATGCTATCTGTAGAGATTGTTTTTTATTGAACTTCAGGATGTGATCCCATTACCCAATGGACCTCTTTTCTCCTGTTCCAGCCAATCATTTAAACAATCCAAACTCTGAACCCATTAGCTAGCCTAATATCTATTCAAGCAAATCCATATCACACAGAGAGATCCCTCTCTGAGTCATGGAGGGATAGATCCAAGACTTGAAGTGGTTTTGATGTTTCCTCTATGACTTCCTCCACTTCCTTGGGTAAATTACAGAGTGCTAACAGAATGGCGACTCCACTGGGGAACCTTCTCCAATAGTACACTTCAAAGTTCCAGATCTGATCACTGATGGTGGACAGTGACCAGACATAAGAAGGTTGAGATCATTCACCTGGAAAATCCAATCTCCAGATCAATTCCAATTTGAATACTCGACTAGTGGAAGAACCTAAAGCATGGCCAAGCAGTCTACAAAGACTAGGTACTCAAGCTCAAACTACATTCCAAATATCTTTGGTTTTATCTGCAATTATGCTTTGTCTTATTCTAAGCCAGATCAAAGATATATTGTTGAATATTACATTGATCATCTACAAACTAATGAGCCTCAAGAGATCAGATCCCCAATTGTAGATTATGTACATACTCATACACTTATGCACATCCCAGATGCACATGTAGAAGTCCTAGTGAGACATAAGCCTCCTGCTTTATCTCCTACTCTTACTAAATGTTTGGATGGTTGTAAGCCTCTTTCTTCACCTCCTGTACCTACCAAAATCCTAGACAGATACAAACCCCTATGTTTTCTTCCCATCCTCCATGATCTCCTTGCAAATTACACCAATAATCTCCCCAGGTTTGATGGAGAGAATGCCAATATTACTGCTGAAAAACACATCCAGAGGTTTGAAGATTTCCTTGACCTTTATGAGGTTGAAGCCAACGATGTATATATAAGGATGTTTTCCCTATCTTTGCAAGGTAAAGTTAAGAACTGGTTTGAAAATATCCCAGCTGCAAGCATTAACAATTTCCATCAGTTTGTGCAAGCTTTCCTAGATCGATGGGTGATCATGAGAAATGTTTTTCTCATCCTAGAAGAGTATGACCATTTGAAAAGATAGTCAGGGGAAATAGTACAACAGTTTTTAGCAAGGTTCAATAAGGTATATCATGCAATGCTTGTTGATATAAGGCCAGCCCTAGGATCAACCCACTTGCATTTCCCAAATGCCTTCGATCCTGAGATAGCATTCCAATTAAGAGAAAGGAGCACTGCAACACTTGAAGAAGTGCAGGATATTGCAGTTGATGTGGAGGCCAACTTGTTGATCAAAAGGTCAAAGGTAAAGAACAAAGAAAAGGAGCAGTTGAAGTAATCAGAAGCTAAATTGGACATTTTGGCCAGCGCCATGGAAAAGATGATGCAGAGGATCAGCAGGAAAAATGAGCTTGTTGTCCAAATAAATCATGTTCCATTGATTTCAGAGAAAGAAAAGGTCATTGTTCCCAAACATTCTGTTTCTCATCCTTAGTACCATGGTTTGGATAATGATTCTTTCATGTATTCAATTCACAACATAGTCAAAGATGAAGTTCCATCTCAACTTACAGAGGAACAACCAGCTGATATGATGTGCATGCTGGATGAAATTTATTACTTGGATAATCTACCCAAGTGCTATCAGTATGATGACAATCATGAGGCTAAAATAGATGTTGAGTGTTCAAAGAAACCAACAACATGTCATTGGTAGGAAGAAGATCAGTTACATCTTAGATATGACAATCAACCTCTACCCAACAATCATGACAGCGATGAGGAAAATGCAGAAAATTTCAGAGTGAGGGAAAAATATTTGCCCTTATGTTTCTCATCTTTTCAATTTCTGAAAAGAAACTCTAGGCAAGTTGTGAATAGTGAAGACAATTTTTTTATGATGAGTCAGTAGAGGATGTCATTGATGACATGGGATCTATTTTAGACCCAAAATCACAATAACTATTTTCCCTTGATTTTCAAAGTCTAGATGGAAGTCCAGATCTTGAAACAAGATTTGAAACAGTGGAATGTAATTCTGTCCCATTAGATTATAATTCATTTAAAATTCTAAAAGATACTCTTGAACAAGTGTTGAAGGATAAATACATAAAAAAATTAGGAAATTTCATTTGAATCAATGCAATAGTCTTGTCAGTCTTTTCAGGATCCAATAGCTGATCGGTTGGATGAACTGTGCGGTCAAAATCATTCTTCATTCCCCAGTCATGAGATGAAAACCTGTTATGATATTGACATGATCAGGAAGTCAACTCTACAGACGTGTTCAGTAGAAGTATCATTTTAGAACCCACCAGAACATTTGCAGCCATATCAAGAAGTGCACGAGGATGAAAATAACATAACTACAACATCAAATCATGAAGTTGAGTTGGTTAAATTTAAATATCCAGTAATTGGTCAAGTCTATCTCGATCTACTGGCTATTTAGATGGAGAAATTGTTCATCATGGAGCCACAATGCATTCCCGGTATTTCTGTTATCTATCATGTTTATCAAGTTCCTTGTAATGAAGATCAGGATGAAAATCATTTCATGATGCCTACGCAAGTTCTATTTCTGATATTGATTAAAAGTATTGAAAGAGTAAAGCTAGTAGAGAAGTTGCTTGACTGGMTACACTGGMATTATTGTATCATTCAAAGCAACACAATTGTCATCAGTATAGGGTAGGTAGGAKATTGTGAATAAGATCAACATTCTGAGCATCTCTTTTTCAGCAGTGTTCATTTTGATTTGGTTTTCAGTTGCAAGATCAAAATAGGTACAGGTTGCAGAATAAGATTTTGGGATTGGCCCAATGAATAAAGCATCAGTATGCATATTCAGAGTTCAGTGGTTCTTGACACCTCTCGAAAGATCTGCCATCACAAGCTGGAGCCTATGTTAGGGTCCTATAATCATAAGTAACTCGATTCTTCAGCTGCATTTTGGCGTTGCACCCATGATGAAGACATATGTCCTTCTGATCTCTCGGTTGTTTCATTTTTCCCCTCCATCCATTTCGCTCGATCCTCCATCACCCTGCTGCATCCTCCATCCATCGCTGCGCCACTCACTCCCTTTTCCCATTTGTCTTGTTGGCTACTTCTTGTCCGCCTCCCCTCCATGAATAAACAAACCTATGCTAAAAAGAATAATAAGTTAATAATGTTAGCAATAAAATAATTCAATTAGATTAATTAATACTTTTAGATTAATTAAAATATGCTAGACTAGTTAACAATCAATTAGTTAATTAATAATTAGGTTAGTTTGTTAGAATAAACATTAATAATAAATAATATTAAAAACAATATAATAATATTAACAAAAAAACTTATAAAATCATAACCATATAAGTTAATATATATATTAAATAAAACATAATGCAAAAACAAAGAAAATACAATATAACAAAAACATGCAATAAAAACGAAAACTAATAAACAAAAAAAACAAAAAAACAAAATGCAAATACAAAAACAAAATAAAACGTAAATACAAAAATATATAAAAAAGAAAAACATTAAAACAAATTAAAATTTAATTAAAAAAAAAGAAATTATATTAAAAACATAGACCGCACCTTATGCACTTATCCCCAAATAAAAAAGATCCATGGACATAAAAAATTCCGGACCCCCCTGTGCTTTTTGAACTTTTACGGGGGGGGGTGTCCGGAATAGTGGTATTGGGAGGGACACTTGTCACCTCCAAGTGATTTTAGACCCCCTCTCCCAATACCACTTACCACCTTAGGGGGTCTAGAATACCACTTACCTCTCCAAAACCACCCTCCCCCATTTTCACAAAACCGTTGTTTTTCCAGTTCTGACAACTCATCTTGCGAAGCGGATTCTGGAAAAAAGAGGATGAAATTTTTAAAACTGAAAGAGGTTTTTGTTCATCACAGATGGAAGAACATAAACCTCTACCTATTTTTTCAAAGGTGCCACCATTTGGGAGAATCAAAGCTATCTTTCAGCCTCACTTTTCAGATTACTGGTTTTTCCTACTATAGTCCTGATTTTGCGGGCGCTGTTTCAGCGAGGTGGAATCGAAATTTGAGAAACTGAAGGAGTTTGTTTCTCTAGACAAGCTAATTTACAATAACCTATTTATGTTTTTCACAGGTGTCACTGATTGGGATAAATCAATGACTAAGAGGCCCCCTTTTTTGCATAAGTTCGACCCATTTTCTCATGGTGGACAGTTCAATATTTTTAGGGATTTTTGTTATTTTTGGCCAGGATTGCCCAGCTGTCAAAGAAGGAATTCGAAAGTGGCATTATTTATAGGKTTTTTGCCCCTTAATATAGGATCCGATCCTRTTTTTATGGAAACTGTTTGATCTTGTATTATTTTTAGTATTTCGGTTCKTGTTTAATAGGATCTCTGTTTTTTATGTAAAGTCTATAAAGCCTATGCTTTCAAGGTGAATGGGGGATCAATCAAGGGACCGTGATTGAGTTTTTTTAAAACAGCTCACTGAGCCTTCTATATTTTCATCAATTCAATAATACAGTCACAACAACTACAGGATTCATGTGTCATTTTTGGTGGTGATGTTTTCCTCATTCACTGTAAATTTGTTTCCATTGTATTTCTTAAGTTATTCATACTCTGAATTATGCAAAGAAGCTCGAAGAACAAAATTTGTTGAGACATACACTCTGTTTCTGGATTTGACATAATTGTCAATGTTTTCTTCTATATGGTTAATTTCAGGATTCTTGATTGCCTTGGTATTGCCTATTCTTCTCATCTTTCTCCTCTAAATCCAAAAATCAAATTCAAAGAATCCAACAAGAGTGCCTACCTTGCCCTGTAATTCTATCTATAGAACTTGTTTTTRATTGAACTTCAKGCTGTGACCCCATTACCCAATGGACGTCTTTTCTCCTGTTCCATCCAATCATTTAAAAAATCCAAACTTTGAACCCATTAGCTAGCCTAATATCTATTCAAACAAATCTATATCACACAAAGAGATTCCTCTCTGAGTCATGGAGGGCTAGATCCAAGACTCGAAGTGGTTTTGTTGTTGCCTCTGTGACTGCCTCCATAGCCTTGGGCAAATCACAGAGTGCTAACACCAACTATTGAAAAAAAAGAAGCATTTTCACTATTTTGTACTCTGTACATTGTTTCCCACTATAAAACTACATAAAGTATTGAATATGTCTAGCTTTTACTCTTTGTAACAGTTTTATTATATGAAATGAAAAGTATTAGTTCTATTATATAAAATGAAAAGCATTTGGGACTGCGATAAAATGTTTTTTTTTTAATTTAGAATGTACTTGCCTACAATGTTATAACATTTCTACTAAAACCTATAAATCTACACAAGATTTATAGGTTTCAGTAACTATAAAGGTTATTTAATTTTCTAAAAATATATTTTGATATTATATAACTGATTAATTTATATAATTAACGTAATATAATTTAAAATTATATAATATATTGAACTAGACATTTTTAGTGTTTTTTTAAATGTTTAATTTTTAAAATTTTTATTTTGATACAACAATAAATAATTGAGATAGAGAACTTTAAAATCATATTGAGTAAAATTTGTGTAATTGTTGAATTTTTTAATAAAACGTTGGAATTTTTTTAATAAAGGACACCAATTGATTTTCTCATAAAGTATTAAAGAAATAAAATTAGTATGTTGTAAATCATAAAAATAGATCTAATGTGTTTTTAGAACCACATGAAAGAACATGTTTTTAACATCTTAAACCCCATACCCATGGTATCAACAACAATGCACTAATAGGTTGAATGACACTACACACCATCCATAACCCCTCAATAACGCCTAGTTGTATCAACATCAATGGATTGATAGGTTCAATTTCATGACATGACATACATGTTTTGAACATCTTAGCACCCATCCCTGTGGCATCAACATTAATGGAATAATATGTTGAATGGCATGACACAACATCCATAAACCCTCATGGTATCAACACCAATGGATTGATAGGTTGAAATGCATGCCATGACATTCAAAACACATCGATAGTAGCTTCTTTGGGGGAAAATCCCCCTAATCAAGGTCTAGTGACTAGGTAGAGCAATGACACCTTAAAATATAGAATTACTATTATTCCACCCAAATCTAACAATACCTAATGGACATTAAGGAAAGGGAGGGAAAATCAAGGTATGCACCTTAAGTCCTTTCATTTGTAGTAGATCATTTCTTCTCGTTCTTCGCTCCTCGATTGTAGGCCTCCTCCCAATTCTGACCTGAAACAACTTCATAGAAAAATATATAACAACATATGCATAATCACTAAGATCATTTAAAGGCCTAAATATTCACAAAAGTAATTTAGAAACATAAACATGAAGATACATATATTTGGGACAAGAAAATTCTCTATTATTGAATACAAGATGATAAGATACAACCTTAATCTTTTTGACACTACTCCACAAACCTTTTTTGGGTTCCTCTAATTAGACTCCAAGGGAACCAATCCCAAAGTGAGATCCTTACAACCACCATGGAAGTAGAAGGAAATAGATGGATTGCATAAGAAGGATAAATGATTGGGAATGTTGAGGATGAATACTCAGAACATGATGTAAAGGCTTGGAATGAGAGAGGGATAGATTTTGCCAGAGTTAACTTGCCTTTTCTTTCATATATTCAAATGACCCCCCTAGGGCCCTTTTTATATGGCGAAATGATGTTTATTTGGTTCTCATATGGGCTACATGAGGTAAAATGGTTTTGCAACCCATCATAGCTCGTAAACCCCACTATGAAGCACAAAATTATAGTTTTTTTCAACTTTTTCTGAGTGTAGACGGGCTACATATGCATAATCTAGCGTTTGTATGCATGTTGCATGTGTATCAGGGTGTGTACACCTTGACAAAGGGAGTTTTTGAAGAGGAACCTCAAAAAACGTTGTTAGAAAATGTGTAAATGAGTAGGCCAATGTCAAAAATGCATAGTAGTGGCATTTTGGACTATAACAGTATCATATCACACTCAAACACCCACTCTAAGGTAGTTTCATACTCTATACACCATCACATTCATCATCAAGCTTTGATTACTAAATTTTGGTACAACGACATAGATTGAAATTAATATACTATCACTTTAGACAAAGCATGTGATTTTGACAACTTAGATTATTATGTAGTTGTTCTTAGATGAGACAAGGCCTCTAAGGCTCAATGACTTGAACACCAAAATAACATTAAATTTATGTTCATTATCTAGGTTTACCCTAACCACCAATAATTAGAGTAACAAACTTATATGCTTCATGAATGATTGTTTACTTAATATAATAAAGTATGGAAAATTGTCATATAGAATTAAAACACTACAATTGTTTTTTCAAAGGCTTCACTACCATTATAAAGGATGAGCAAACCTTACTCTCTCCATTACCTTCTTTCTTGATTGTTGTATAGTTTTTTTTCTTGAATGTTCTTTCCGTCTTTAAAATTTTATATTTTAACTTACACTAGGATAACTCCCAACTCTTAAGCTGACATTTATCACCCTACGTCTAGAGAAGAGTTTTGTTGGGAAGAAAATGCCAACTTTGACATTTACACTTTTTGAAGTGTAGCACCAATTCCTTGTTATAGTATATACAAAATATTTTGAGAATGTTGAAATCCAATCATGTGGTTCAATAGTTTTTCCATGCACTTTAAAAACCTAGTTGCCCCACCATTCTTCCTAATTTTCAAGTTGACGAATATAGTTTTCAAAACATCATCCACACCTTTGAAAATAACACTTGGGATATTATAGAGTGCTAAATTTGCATCACCTTAAAATTTATTCAATACAAGATCAAATTTATTTCCACCATAACCATCAAAGGAATGGAGAACATTATGATCCTTTCTATGAAATTTGGTAACAATTTATAGGATCACGTAGAGCATAAATTAAAGGAGACAATAACCTTTCGATTTAACGATCTAATAAAAGGATGAATTGTTTCCATAAACGTTATGAAAAAAGGTGATCTATATTTCCCCATGGTTGTATATTTTATACTGATGTTTGCGTCAGTGATATAGGAGGATCCACGAATGCTCATAGAGTTCTAAGAGGATCCAGAATGCACACAGAGGTTAAGGAGGATCCATAAAAGATTAAAATTAAAATATCCCAAATTATCTCTGAAACTCCATCAATGTGTAGATATTGATGTTATTTTTCCAAGGACACAAAAATCGTCTCAAACAAAGTTCGTATGAAAAAGTTATGGCTGGTCAAAGTTTGGTCAACAGACAAAAGGTCAAAGGGAAAAGTCAAGGGTGACACATGTCACCACTACATGGGTGACACTTCGAACATGATATTACATTCCATAAAGGTGATGTGCCATGACAGATTACCGGATGACTGGGAAGATCGTACAGTTAAGGTGGACTAATCATTTGTCAACATATGGCACAACGAAACTAATGAGAGTATGCCACGTGGTGACCCCCCATTGGCCAATTATGGTTAGTATTTACCAAAATAATGGGAGTCAATGGTGGTCAAACCAGTGACCTCCAAAAGACTTAACAAACTATGGTATTCCAAACATAAAATAGTATGCAAAACATAAATATTCTAGCTAGATATGTTAGAGAAATAATGATATAACCAGAAAAATACCAGAATAATACCAGAATAACACTAGAAAGAGAAATTTGATTGTTGATAACAATGTTCACTTGCCTCTTTGAGGGGGAAACCTCGAGTAGATTAGAGCTCTATTACAATAATATCCAAGACAAGTTTTCCCTTACCCTCTACTCCTATTTATACTAAATCTATCTATCCAAAAGAACAATATAGAGGAGGATCCTTCTGGAAGGTGAAGCTTCTATTAGGTCTTCTTACATTTCAATTATTCTTCCTTATTGCTAGGCCTAATTAATATTTTACTTTATTACATGTAATTATATTATTCTACATATGGGAGGGGTTCGGGAGGTTGGGTCCCTAACATGCCCTCTCCCTTGAAGAATAGCCTTGTCCTGAAGGCTTTAGATGAGGAAATTGTTGTAGAATGGTGGCAAACGCCCATGTGGCATATTCTGGAATTTTATCTTTCCATTGGATTAACACTTCTTTGATGGTGCGTTGATGGAGACGTTACTCTCACTGGGCTAGCACTACTTCTGGCTAGAACCATATGGAGCCTTCGTCATCCAACTCAGGTAAACTAGTCTGAGTTTGGCACTTAGTTCCAATCACATTATTTAAGCAGGAAACATGAAAAACAAGATGGATCTTCGACTCACTAGGTAGAGATAATTTCTACATCAATGATCCCACAAGATTGAACATTGTATAAGGACCATAAAATTTGGGGGCAAGTTTCTGACAGTGTTCAACTTTGAGTGAAGTCTTTTTACAAGGTTGTAGTTGAATAAACACCTGGTCCCCTTCAATAAAATGGCGTTTGAAATGAACTTAGTATACTTGTCGCTTCATGCGATTTCAAGCCATGACCATATTTTCTTTAAGGGCATGAAGAATAAACTCTCGGACTGTAATATTTTTGTCAACCTTTTGAACCTTCAAGACCCATGACATATATGAGAGAATGGAGGGGGGATTTTGGCCATAGACGACTTCAAAATGAGTCATGCGAGTAGTTGTATGGTAAGATGTGTTGTATCACCATTCAGTTAGGGGTAACCATTGAGCCCACTGATTTTTCTTGTTAGATGAAAAAAACCACAAATGTGTTTCCAAACACTTGTTGACAACTTCAGTCTGGCCATACGTATCGGGGTGATAGGTAGTGCTGAGATGTAATTGGGTGCCCTGTAGCTTGAACAATTCTTGCCAAAAATTTCTGGTCAAAGTAGGGTCTCTATCAATGACAATAGAATTAGGCATGCCATGAAGCTTGAACACATTACCCATGAAGATTTGAGCCACTATAACAGCTATGAATGGGTCTTAAAGACCAGAAAAGTGAGCATATTTGGAGATATGATCTACAACCACCATGATGAATGACTTATTTCTCGATTTAGGTAAGCCTACAATGAAATCCATAGAAATAAATCACAAAATAGATGGGGTAATAAGAAGTGGTTGGAGTGTGCATCGAGATTTGACAGTTTCTTCCTTGTTGTGTTGACAGACCTCACATTCAGCCACAAAGATGAGGATGTCATGTTTTGTACCATCCCGGAAAAAAAATGTTTTACCCTTTCATAGTTTTTGGTAAACCCTGAATGCCCGACTGTGGGTGAGCCATGAAGTTCATAAAGCATTGTGGATTTCAGTTGTGATTGCTTGCATAAACAAAAACAACCTTTGTAGAGAATCTCTTCATGTTAATCCCTAAATAATGGCACATTATCCCTTAATTGGGGCATATCAAATTAGTAATGTTACTTTATTTATGTCAGATTGGGTCCATTATTTGTAATTGTACCTCCTAGTCTCCTATATATACCAAGGAGAAATTTTCATTTGGAATGATCTTGTATTTGGAAATTTATGTGGTGTATAAGGAGGTTTCCCCCTCAAAGAGGCTTAGTATATACATTTCTCTCCTTTTCAAGGCATTGAGTACTTATTCTAAGGTTTTTCTATGATATATTGATATTTGGTTCTTAACATATGGTATCAGAGCTCAAGGTCTTGGGGTTTCACTGCTACATCTAAGACACGTTGGCAGTTTCACTGTAATTTTTTTCTATGACATTTCAAAAGGAACCCCTTGGAGGATATTTATTAGATGGATCAAGGTACATTGGGTTAAAATTTCAACTCCAAAGGCCTTATACTTTGTAGATAGAGCCTATGTACGATAGGGTTCTAGAATCATCCTGAATTGAGACATCGCGAAATTTTCTCTATAATTTGTTTTTCTGTAATGTTTCAGACTCTGAAATCCACAGAATATTCACAAAAAATATTAAAGTATTTGTGATACAAAATTCATTTTCTGGTTCATCTTACATTTGTAGATACACCCTGTGGAATATAGGGTATATCTTCCTATGGACTAGTCTCAAGCAGGTGTTCCAGGTAAAACAATCATAAATTATTCCTAGAGTATTGAAATTGAGTGAGACTAGTTGCAATGGACATCGAACAATCTGTAGTATTTCTGGTACAATTTTTAGAATCTTATATCAATTATTTTGTGTGGGGAACACTATACAAGTGAGATCACCTAGAAAGGAAAAAAATAAGCAAGTTGTGTGGAAGATACCATCAATTCCACTTGGCACATCCAATTTTGATCATACCTATGGCATTACAGAGAATAAATATCAGAGAACTACAAAAAGGAAAAATTCATACCCAAAAGGGCCAAAATTTTGGAGATACAATAGAAGAAATATTGTCTAGTAGAACCTCCACAAAATCAAGGTTTAAAAGTGATACTTTACCAACATGCCACCAAAAAATGGAACTTCTACACCAATTAAGCCTCTATACAGTCCTACTTGGAATCTCTATGAAGGTGAAGATATGTGTAGGGACATAAATGATTTACAAAAGAAGACAATGACAAAAGATGAACTACAAGGGATGATGGATGGTTTAAAAAGGGAGATCATGGAAGGATTGAAACATTTCCTAATAGAGAGGACACCTGAAAGTGAAAATGTATCCCATGAAATTCATGATGAGGAAATAAGGAAGATGAATCAAGAATGGATAAAATCCAACTTTGGGTTGAAGACCAACCATGTTCCTAAGATCGATATGAGGAATTTTGATGGCAAGGACCCAATCACATGGATACTTCTGATGGAGCAATTATTTGATCTACATGAGGTGGCATATACACAAAAGGTACAAATTACTTCTTTATATTTAGAAACCAATGAATTTATGTGGTATCAATGGATTTGTTCTCACAAATCACTCGTCACTTGGACAATTTTCACGGAAGAAGTGATAGAACACTATGTGGATACAAGGACCAATACCTTCTTTAGACAATTGATAAATATCAAGAAAAAGGGTTCAGTTACATATCACATTGAGAACTTCCAAATACTGAATATAAAGGTAACAAATATTCCAGATGATCACTTGATTGATGTATTCATACAAACTTTAAGGGATAACATTAAACATGAGGTTTTCCTTTGGGAACCGAAATCATTGGAGAATGCATTAGGGTGGAAAGAAATGTTGAAAGTAAAAATATGGCTATGGCTACTAGAAGGACCACTCCTAACATCTATCGAGATAATAATGCTCCTTCCTCTAAAACACCTCAACAATTGGAGGAAAGAAAAGAAAAAAGTTTATGCTTTAATTGTGACAACAAGTACAATAAGGGACATAAGTGTGGTGGGAATAAATTATTCTAAATATATTATGAAGAGGAAGAAGAATAAAAACAAGAAAAAGAACCATCTCAAGATGAAAATGTAGAAGAGATTTCTTTTGAAGAGTTTACTCCCACAATATTGTGTAATGCATTGGATGGAATTAGCACCCCTCAAACCCTCAATATTGAAGGATATATCAAAAATAAAAAGGTAATAGTCTTAATTGATTCTGGTAGTACTCATAATTTCATTCACTATAAATTATCCAAAGCTCTCAATTGCTTTGTATATCCAGTACCATATTTTCATGTAATGATTGTAGATGGAGGAACTATCAATTGCTCAGGAAAATGAAATAAGATCAATATTACTATGGGGTAATATGTAATGAATAGTCAAATGATTGTTATACACATGGGTAGTGTTGATGTCATACTAGGAATCCAATGGTTACAATCATTACGAACAATGGATTTTTATTTTCAAGAACCTTTCATGAAATTTTCATTGGAAGGAAAGAAATTGAGTTAAGAGGTATCATAAGGAAAACTAGTAAGGTGATAAGCTCTAATGCCATGAAAACATTATTGAAAAAGGGGCAACAAGGTGTAATTGTACAAATGTTCTCACTATATGTTGAAACATCTAAGCCATCTATTCCCCTATATCTCCAAGGGATCATTGATAAGCATTCCAACGTATTTGAAGATATTCCCAAAGTTCTTCCACCCACTTGAAATCATGATCATGTTATTCACCTAATTCCTAGGTTTTTCCTCCTAACATCAGGTTGTGCAGATACCCTTATGCCCAAAAGAGTGAAATCGAGCGTATGGTTGACAAAATGTTAGAGGTCGGCATTATTAGACCTATTCAAATTTCTTACTTTGCACCGTTGGTAATTGTACTCAAGAATGATGGCTCATGGTGTATGTGTCAAGATTATAGAGAGCTCAAAAAGATCACTATTAAAGATAAGTTTGCCATTCCCTACATTGATGAATTGTTAGATGAACTACATGGAGGAATCTATTTGACAAATTTGGATCTCCATTTAGGGTATCATCAGATTATAATGAAGGGAGAATATATCCCAAAAACAACATTCTAAACTCATGAAATCCATTACAAATTTTTGGTCATGCCTTTTGGCCTTACAAATGCATATTCCACATTTCAAGGGTTGATGAATTTCATTTTCAAGCCCTTACTTTGAAAATTTGTGTTATTATTTTTTGATGATATAATAATCTTTAGCAAGTATTGGGAGGATCATGTGCAACATGTTGACAAGGTGCTACAACTAGTAAAGGAGAAACAACTATATGAAAAACCATCCAAATGTTTCTTTGGGGTGAAGGAGTAAGAGTATTTGGGTCATATTGTATATGATGAAGGTGTCAAGGTAGACCCTAACAATATTAATTCCATGATGGACTGGCCGATTCCCAAAACATTGAAGAATCTTAGAGGATTTTTGGGTTTGACAGGTTACTACCGCAAGTTTGTTTAACACTATGGAAGAATAGAAACACATTTAATGGAACTAATTAAGAATGATGCATTTTCATGGACTCTAGAGGTGGCTAAAGATTTTTAAAAACTGAAACAGGTGATGTGAAAATCTCTTATCTTGACCACTCCAAAATTCACAAAAACTGTATTGTGGAATGTGATTCCTTGGGAAATGGAACTAGTGTTGTCCTCATGCAAGAAGGAAGGCCCTTTTCTTTTGAAAGTGGACCACTCAAGGGAAGGGACTTACACAAACCCATTTATGAGAAGGAAATGATGGAAATACTACATACATTGAATAAATGGCACCCTTACCTAATAGGTAGGGACTTCAAGGTAAAAAAAGATCATGATAGTCTTATATACTTCATGGAACAAGGACTATTTTAAGAAGAACAACAAAAATTGGTGACCAAGATATTGGGTTATGATTTTGAAATCGTCTATAAAAAAGGGAAGAAAAATGTTGTGGGAGATGCACTCTCAAGAAAGGATGAAGATGTTGAGGCCTTTCTCTGTGTTATCTCGATCATCCAACCTAATTAGATAATAGAAGAAAGGGATGAATGGAAGAATGATGAAAATGTGTGGAATCTCATTCAAAGGTTGCAATAGGATTCCAATGCATAAGATACATTTACATGGAAAAATCATTCACTATGGTACAAAGATCGCTTATATTTATGTAAGAGCTCCCAACTCAAACAAAGGGTACTATTGGAATTGCACACCTCTCTGGTAGGAGTGAACTCAGAATTTTTGAAAACCTACCATAGGGTCAAGAAGGAATTTTTTGGGGACGGACTTAAAACTGATGGTCAAAGGTTTGTGGCAGAATTTTTGGTTTTCCAACAAAGTAAGGTTGAAACAATTAATACCCCGATTCTTTTAAAACCATTATCCATCCCAAGTCAGCATTGGGAGGAGGTTTCCATGGATTTCATCACAGGGTTACTGAATTCTAAAGGACAGAGTGTCATCATGGTGATTGTTGATAGACTGACCAAGTACACACACTTTTGTGCACTCTCTCATCCCTTCAAAGTGAGTACAATTTCCACTGCATTCATGGAGATAATTCAAAAGCTACATGGAAGCCCAAAGATTATTGTAAGTGATAGAAATCCCATCTTCATTGCACATTTTTGGACATAATTGTTTTCTTGTTTTTGTACTCAATTGGATCATTTATCATCCTATCATCCTCAATCTGATGGAAAAACTGAGATTGTGACAAATGTTTGGAAGGCTACCTTCATTTATTTGTCTCTGATAAACAAAAACAATGGCTCAAATGGTTACCCTTGGCAGAATGGTGGTCTAACACTTCCTTTCATACTGCAACAAAAATGACACCATTTATGGCACTCTATGGATACCACCCTCCTTCCATCACTTCTTCTATAAAAGAAAAATATAAGTTTCAAGTAATGGAAGATCACATCGAGCATCAAAAAAAAGTTCTCCAAATCATAAAGGACAACCTGACCATGGCACAAAATCGAATGAAACAAAAAGCATATCAACATCGTAGTGAAAGAATTTTTGAATTAGGGGATTGGGTGTCTTTAAGACTACAACCATAAAAGAAGATGTCCCTCAAGCAAGCCAATAAGGATAATATATTATCACCAAAGTACTATGGCCCTTATAAGGTGGTGCAAAAGTTTGGTACTATGGAGTAGAAATTGGAGTTGCCTGCATCTTCACAATTACATATAGTTTTCTATGTTTCATGCTTAAAGATGGTTATACGTGACAACATCCCAGTTCAAACTATATTTATATAACTTGAGGAGGAAGGAAAAATCATATTGGAGCCCGAAGCCATCACTGACACGAGAATTCACTAGATGAGGAATAGATCCATTTCAGAGTATCTCATTAAATGGAGGAAACTATCGGCTAAAGATTCCACTTGAGAAGATGATTCTTTTATACAAAATCATCCAGAGTTACTCACGTGTTGCATACAACACTTGTCTCAAGGAGAGGGGAATGTTAATCCCTATATGGTGGTACATTACCCCTTAATTGGGGCATATTAAATTACTAATTGTACTTTATTTATTTCAGCTTGCGTCCATTAGTTGTAATTGTACCTCCTAGTCTCCTATATATTCCAAGGAGACATTTTCATTTAGAATGATCTTGTATTTGGAAATTTATGTGGTGTGTAAGGAGGTTGCCCCCTCGAAGAGGATTATTATCTAAATTTCTCTCTTTTTCAAGGCATTGAGTACTTATTCTAAGGTTTTTCTATCTTATATTGATATTTGGTTCTTAACTCTTCATTGTGCCAAGAGTACCCTGTATAAACTGAAGAATTGTGTTGCAATTGGTGGAGCAGTATAGAAATTTTGGTGTCTTACAACCATTCCTAACAAATAGCTTGGAGACAATCTGGTACAATGAAGGAGAGGGAGAAAAGGGACCCGTCTTCCTCATATTTTTGGGAAAGAGCATCGACCACTACATTTTCCTTTCCCTTCTTGTAAATGATCTCATAATCATGGCCAAATAGCTTTGTCACCCATTTTTTCTACATTGGGGATGAAATGCAATGTTTTAGGAAATAGTTGAGACTCTGATGATCTGTTTTGATTTCAAATTGTTGAACAAATAAATAATAATGCTAGAGATCGATAGCATGAATAATATCTAACATTTCTGTTTCATAAATGGATTGACCCAAATGTCACTCTGGAAGTTGTTTGCTAGTGAAGGCCAAAGGTTGACCATCTTACATGAGGACGAATCCAATTCCTTTTCCTAAAGCATCACATTCACGTATGAATGTCTTGGTGAAGTCTGGAAGTGTGAGGACATGGATCAAGCACATATCATATTTAAAGTTTTGGAAGGCATGATCCGTGGTTGAAGTCCAAGTGAAAGAATTGTTTTTAAGGAGAGAAGTGAGAGGAGCGACAATTTTTACATAGTTCTGAACAAACTTCCTATAATATCCTGTTAAACCCATAAAACTAGACAATATATTAAGAGTTTTAGGGTGAGGCAAATCTTGTGTAGATTCAATTTTATTAGGATTCACGTGAACACCATCCTTGTCAAAAATATGACCCATGTATTCCACTTATGAGGCATGAAAGGCACATTTAGATTATTTGAGGAAAAGTTGGTGCTTATAGAGTAGATTGAGAACTTGATTCACATGGGAGAGATGGGATGGTCAAGTTTTATTGTATTTGAGAATATTACACATGAGAAAAGGATGGAAGACATGATTCATAAGACTTTGGAAAGTGGAAGGAGCAGTACACAAGCCAAAGGGCATTCCCAAGAATTCATAATGACCCTCATGAGTGAGAAATGCAGTCTTGGGAATCTCTTCTTCTTTCATACATATCTTGTGGTATCCATAACATAGGTCCAATTTGGTTAAGTACTGAGCACCACTCAATTCATCCAAGAGGTCATCCATGAGAGTAATGGGGAATTTGTCTTTGATTGTGATTTTTTTTAGGGCACGAAAATCAGGACAAATGGGCCAAGTACCTTCTTTATCAAGTACCATGGCCACATGGGAAGAATAGGGGATATTACTAGGATCGATACCACCTTCTTCTAGAAATTTGTGAACAACTTTCTCAATTTCATTCTCCTAATTAAAGGGATGATGATAAGGCCAAAAATTGGGAGGAAGGCTACCTGAGATGAGAGGGATGGAATGATCTCAGACTCCACGGGAAGGGGGAATCTATGTGGGAGTGGTAAAAAAAACTTGGTGGTGGGAGAGGATAGATTGGAGGTCGATATGCACAAAAGGTTTCTAAACAAAATGAATGGAGTGGAGTTGGGATATAATGCTTGAATTACCTTTTTCGAGGAGATTTTCCATGCAATGTGAACTGGTGATCTTAGGGGATCCTGCTGTGCCTCCTTGGAACTTATATTGTTGTCCCTCCTATTGGAATTGCATGGTCAAGTCCTTAAAATTCATGAGAATGGATCCTAGAGTGTGTAACGATTCGTCACCAAGAACAATTTCACAAACACCCATGTATATAGAAAACATATGGGATTTCAGGTGATACTCACCAATTTGGAGTTGCACATTTTCACATTGTCCCCCACATTTCATGGAGCCACAATTGGTAATCATGATTTGAAAATTATTGATGGCACATATGTAACAATTGACTTCTTAGGCAATGGGGCAATGAATAAAATTATGGGTGCTACCACTATCCATAAGGATGATGACTTTCCTATTTTTTATGTAACCAATTAATTTGAGAGTCTAGGGAGTAGAGAAGGCAGTGAAGGAATTAAGTGAAATCAATGGGTTAACTTATGGTTGATCATAGAGTGGGGTGAGGTTATATGGTGGTGGTATATTATCCATAGGCAGAACAACAACATATTCTTCATAAATATCCTCAGTCACAACCACAAAACTCTTTTGTTCCTTACACGTTTTCCCGGAAAAAGATTTTTCATCACAATTATAACAAAGACCCTTGAGTTGACGTTCATCCATTCCAGCCCTGGTTAATTTCTGGATCTTGATGGGAATTGTAGGAGGGGAATAATTGGTGGGTTTAGGGAGAGGAGGAACGAAGGTTTTGTAGTTCTGGGAGGATACAATATAGTGTGCTTCCTTGTCTCGTTGAGTAGATTTCAACCAATTTTGGGGGTGTGCCATGAGAACATGGGAACAAAATTCATCTTTGAGGCCATTGATAAATAATTCCCTAAAGAAATCATCTAACATGCCCTCTGTTATGAAATCCAAGTGATCAAATGCAACAATAAATTCTACCACTATCCGAGAGTGCTTTAAATTGGTCAAACGACCTAAAGGGTGGGTGTCAGAATCAAATAAGCCATACCATTCAGCCACATACTGTGTCCAAGAAACATACCCTTGGCATTCCTTTTTGTGACATTTACACCATTTCCATCATTCAAGATTCATATTTAGGACACCATAATGAAGATTGGATAAAGAATTAGTAATTCCATGCAAAGGGAAATAATGTTCCATTTGGGTGACCTGGCCTATGGGATCTAATCCATCAAATTTGTTCACCTCTATCCTAGGAGGGAAGAGGTCTCAAGAAAAGTGGTTAGTATGAGGACCTTGGTAATGGGAAGATTCATGGTCATCCTGATAACATGATTGTTCAGAAGAGGAAGGGTTCTGGGAATGGGCCATGAAGTGTTCTTTGAGATCTTTGATGTATGGACATTGTTCCTTGAGGATCACGATATTTGAATTGATTGAGCTAAGATTGGAATTGATATTCTTGATTTTTTCTTGGTTCTAGTGGTTGTCAACAATCAAGGTATTAAGTTCTTGGGCTCTGGTGGTAGCCATTTGGAAAAATGGGAAGGAAAATGGCATAGGGGGGAAAATGGTTCTGAAGCGGTGGGTGGGACCACAGCGAAGAAGGGTGTCAAATGATAGGTACCACTACGATTAGGGAGAAAAGAGGGATCCAATGATATAGGGGCCAAATAACGGTGCGATGGAAGGGTTGGTTCCACAAAAAACATTTGTGCTAAAAATGATAGATATCATTGGAATTGGGGAGAAGAGATGAACCCTTGTCTTTAGAAACCCTGAATATTCTAACCCTAGGGATGAAAACTAAAACATAATAGACAATATCTATTGTCGCACAATGACACCTTCTACATTCTTCTTGCGAAATTACTACACATTTCTTCTTGTTAAGCATTTGGCAATTTCGTTTTCACCTCATACTTGATCTAATTTCTTGGATTCTCTTCAAATGCACACATATATCCTATATTTATAGTGTTTCGTTTCTCATTTTTAGGGCCAACCTATAAATACTGACTGGGTCGATCTAAATTTTCTAGCTGGGTTTCTTTACAAAAATATTCATATCTCCTCATTCCTAAGGAATCAGAGGGAGTTCCATATACCATTGGAAAGGTATCAAAATAATATTTCCAACCATATAACCTATTCTTCCATTTGATCTATCTATTTAGAGTAAAAATTCCTTCAAATATAGGGAACCCAAACTGAGCATAAAAAATACCAAAAAAATATTTGCAACAATATCCATCTTGCAATCTTTATCTTGGACATCTATAGTATCCCACTTTATTTGAAATAAATGAAAATAATATTTCCAAAAATATCTCCATTTTCAATGATGAAAAACCTTAGTCAATTTCGATACTCCCCTTGTCTGCAACTTTCCTTGTGTATGCAATTCTTCCTCTGTCAGCAAATTCTCCCCCTCTGACATTAATGGAATAGGGATGCTCTCCCGGATATTGTGCTTAAATTTAATGATTATATGAGAGGGATATCACTCCAAACTTATTTCTGATATATTCAAATCCGTCTCTTGAAAAGGTTTTGGTAAAAATATTTGCAACCTGTTCTTTGTTGGTAATATATTCCAACTTGACACTTTGCTCGACTACCTGTTCTCTTGGGAAGTGGTACTTGATTGGAATATGCTTTTTATTTGAGTGCATAACAAGATTCTTTGAAATGTTGATTGTCCTTGTGTTGTTGTATATGATTGATATTTGAATACCATATTCTACCTTGATATCCTTTAGTGTCTGCTTCATCTAGAAAACTTGTTTGCAACATGTTGTTGCTGCAATATATTTGACTTCTACCATGGATAGAGAGATTGAAGTTTTATTCTTTCTCCACCATGATACTAGACAACTTCCTAGAAATAATACTCCTCCATTGGTACTTTTCTTGTCATCAAGACTATGTGCCCAATCTGCATATGTATATGTTGTTAGAGAGAAGGACTTACCTCTTGATGTTGGTCGTGGAGCCTGATTATCTTCTTGATTCATAGGGTTTGTAGTAGCCAAATAAATTTAACATCCATTAATTCCTTAAGCTGAAATAATAATTTCTACTTGATTTCAGTAACTCAGTAATTTCTTATAAATTACGCACATATGAATATAAATTTATCATAACGAATAATGATTTCATAACAAAAATAAAAACAAACACGTAATTTAACATACCTAGGTCTGATGCTAACCCTCTGCTTTCACTAGCCTTGTTGACCACTGTCGAACGGTGTAAACACTGCCCAAAATCTTGTTCCACCCTGCCAACTAGGAAAAATTCCTAGCTCCAGGATATCATATGGATATCCTGGCCCCCGTGCCCAAAACC